>JAKTUB010000166.1:0-13560 GCA_030556465.1 Metschnikowia picachoensis
GGGGGGGTTCTGTGGGTTGACTTGACTTCCAGGATCCACACCAGGACGTCTTTCGCAAGCTCACACATGCAGTATTCGTTGCCTTGCTCTTGTGAAAGCACGAAGTATTCCTCTCATTAAGGGTTTTATGATGAGTACATATCTTCCATTTGCCTTCAAAATGAGTTTTAAAATAGACATCATCTTATTGAAGCTGTCATTTTTATCGGGAAAACCATGAAGCAAAAAAACAAAACCCTCTCATACCCGAGCGACTCTCCAACAAGGTTTGAGAGGGGGGGGGGGGTTGAGGACCATGCCGAGAAGGACCGTTTCCCATTAAGAAAAGTAAATCTTAATTTCTATTTTTTTGCTTGCAAAAGTAGCTTTTGTTTCGAAAGAAATAGTCAGTACTTGTAAAGCGAGCACCCTACAATTCAAGCCATGTGCAATTAGCAGTGCGTGGCATGTGTATCCGGCTGCGAATTTTGGAGTAGCTTGTTGGCCAAGCAAGATCCCGCCACGTATTTGCCTAAGTGAAAAAGCTGTATTATTCTGGTCACGTTTTTGAGATTGGAAGTTAATCGTTTCTGCCGTCTTTTTGAACGGGCCGGTGTAATCACATCGAAAGCCAACTTAGCCCCTACCACCACAGCACGTGCGATGATACAATATGTACAATATGTTGGCACGTGATATGACAAAACCGTACGCAAGTATTGAACTAATCAATGACAGTCCCCCTCATCATCTCTTCTCTCGTTCATACGAATCAGAAGGGGAAAATAGATTGCGGCAAAGCTATAAATTTCAGAGACAGAAAAAATTTTATGAGCATGTGATCTAGTAAGTTGGGGAGCGTGAAGCCCCGTTTGGGAAATGCTGTTGGATTTTATGCAACACCGTGATTGATGCGTTGCACACAGGTGATTACAGTATTGGGTGCGATAGTTTGGAAGGCGCTTCAGCCAAAATCTCTCCTAACTTACTGCACCTTGTGTATGTAATCTATGCCATTTTAGCTTAAAAAAATTAGTATCAAATTTCTCCTCTTACATCTGCGGTGAGAAAATTTCATTCCGCGCTCGCTCTCTTTTCCGGGTCGTACGCATCCCGAGGTTGCTGTCATCACTGACCTCAAAGACCAACAAATGCGCCATGTCTCGAAGTTGAGCAAAATAGATACACATTTCCACGTGATTTGTACCCAATGTGCATTATTCGTTCACTTCATTCATTTTTATCCTTGAAAACACACCGATGAATGACCGAGTGGTGACAATTGTATGTAATTGTTGGCCTTTTAAAACAAGACATATGCACAAGAAAGCTCTTGCGGTGTTGTCATGGTCATGGTGCTGGTTTCTGGATATCTGGGACGATCACGTGACTGCGAGTGGGGCTGAAGTTTCTTCAAGCCATGCGCTGAAGAAGTTTCTGATACTTTAAGACTTAAAATAGAGAGTATACCCTACAGGTATTATACAACGTGAATAAATCTTAGAGTACTCTTCGCTAAACCACGTAAAAGCTGTTAGCAAGCGTGATAAGCTGCCAGCGTGCCAACGCATCTGACACGCGGTTCTCAAGTTTTCCAACACATGGTAGCTTCTTCATTCACGATTGAATAAATTTCATGAATCGTGATCAGGGGAGCAAGGCCCCCGTTCTTATTTACTCCAATCTTTCTATTACGGAAAAAACAGGGATTCATTCACATGATGACCTCGTTTGAAGTACAGTGGGTGCGTGTTATAACGATATTGAAATGTAAAGCAAGCTCTTTCGATTTAGGTGTGAAATCGTGATAAATTTGAGCAATTCCTAGATATGATAAATGTAAGAGCTCAAAAACCCGATTCAGGTACATCTATTCTATCAAAATTAAGTCTCATTTGGTAGGGTGTGGTCATTTAATGCACCATGTATCAATGCCGCTCTGAGTTTTCACTGGAACTGCCAAGAAAATATGTTCACATATATGGCTTTGTGAGAAGGCCTACCAGTTTTTAGGTTCCCATTTAATAACAATGGCAACGCTTTCCTCCCATTACGTTCAACTCTCACTACACAAGCCACTTCTTGATATTACTGGGACACCTCTTTCATTAAAAGACGATTGTTTGGCGATATTTTCCCTCTTATTGTTCTCACTGACTGACCAGATTTTCCTGTCCTATTGTGGTCCACCGTATCCCGTCGCGGTTTCTTTTTCTGCTTGTGATTCTCAGGGAGATGTTTAAACCCCCATTTGCACCTATTCGTCATCTAAAAGCGTGTTTTTATCCTATTCTTTGAAAGGGCAAAGTATGAGTCAAGGACATGCCTCTCTAGCTTAGAGTTTATACCGCCTATAAGTGATATCACAACTTCATATATACCGATACACCCGAAAAGTTCACCGATATTGGAGGAACCAGGAATTAGGCACCTTAACTATAGGGAACCAGGATTTTGATCCTCGAACCGTCTGTATAACGCGTTCAATCGTGATGGAAAGATCGTTATAACGCCTATTTATGTATTGAGCATAAATACACATTGCGTTTGGGCACTCAAGAAGAAATTGTCCTATCGATCCAAAAACGTAAATGGTGCAGTCCAAGAACACGATACTAATGCCACATCAAGCGCGAGCTCGTGTAGGTCTTTCTGGACAACTAGAAGAGAGAAGAAGCCTCCCCGAACTCGGCGAACTAATGCTTGATGCAACGTTTCACGAAATTTTATCTTACAATATCATGGAGTTATCTCAAACCTCGCGGTAAAATAGCAAGTGGATACACCAATGAGACACATTTGACTATACATGAATATATATGGATTTGGCGCTTATTTATCTATAATCTGAGGCTTCAGCCTCTAGGGCGATGACAACCTAATTATTTCTCATACGCAGCCAAGCCAAGATATCAACGCAAGGCAAGGCAGCGAAGCTGACTAGGGTTGTATATATATTCAGGTATAGTTTTGTGGAGAGCTAGGTAAGTACATCTGGCTCCCAGTCCTTAATAAGATGTATCAAGCAAAACCCCCCTTATTCATGGATTTAATCTTAATTCATTCAATGATTTTGCAAAAGCTCAAAATGTAGCTGTCTCGAGACAGGAACAAATCCGATCGCGCTTGCGTAAAAAGTAGAACAAGACGGGAGAAGTATAGTTTTTTTTTACATCACGTAAGAGGCTCAAAAAAAGGTCGCCCAAAAAACAGATGATCCGGCGGGACATTATCAATCGATATGCCATAATCATGTTTAATCTTTTTGAGAAAAACCCGAATTATAACGATTAGGTATTCCCTGTGATGACAACGGGGAGGCAATACATACGAAAATGGACAGCGAGATGTAGGGATGTACTGCATAATAGTAGAATGTGATTACACGTGATCACACGCGCGTATATGCTTACGCATGTACATTGAGTCACAACACGGCACGGCAAGACTTATAAATCATCCGAGCTTGATGCTCATTGGTGCGCCGGAGAGTTAGGAGAAATAGATACGAAACTTGTTACAAACCCTTTCTGCTTTGAAAGAAAACTGGACTCAAACCCGTGCATATTCTTTAGAAAGGAGCACGCGCACCCCTATATGAACGGCGACGGGTTCGGTCAGTGTAATACCACTTAAAGCCTTGGCATCGCGATATGCCCGCTAGCATTTGATTACTTACAGGTCTGCGATTCTCTCAATAAGACCTAGTCTCTATAATATAAAAACTGATTTAGGGACTAATAGCTTCCCGTCGAAAAAGGAAGTCTCGTAAAGATCATGCACAAAGATCACGTGATAGTACTTGCGGGATTTTCCAGATTGATTAAACTTTTTCAACTTCCGAGGAAACTTGCTCTCACTCAGAAAATCATCATTCCATTGGCCTAATGCTATTACTATGTGCAGGGCTCCATTATGCACAGCGGTTGAATCCAACTTTCGTCCAAAGCAGAAACGGCACGTAACAAATATATTATCTCCAAAGTCAATAATGGAGCTTTTATTCGGCACGAGAACAAAACAAAAGATTGAATAGAGCCTTTGAAGTGAGAGAAGTGCTATTTTTAGAAGCGCTCGGTATTTGTTGCGTTTCCACGTTTTATCAAACAGTATGCCCCCACTGCAGCAACCGGGACGATATCCGAAAACCTCCTTGTGCATAATAATCCAGGAGTGCATACACGCATAAATCTGTCAAAAAGCAGTAACACGTCTGTGATTGGTGCGGATACCCTCGGATGTGGTCAGTGAGCAAGCGAGCATCGGCTCGGAGACAATCTGAGCCGAGTTATTATGCGGATAGAGGTTATAGCTCAGTGTGTACTACAAGACTTGATTTCGTAGCATCTCCTTATCAAACCTATTGAATTTGAACTCATGTTTCGAAGATGATCAAAAATTAAGTGTCAAGTCTGAAAGAAGGGGCCGAATCTGTTTTATGCGTTCGGAGGCAATTCGAGGGGAATTTTAGTGTGCAGAACTGCAGACCACCCTTAGTCAGCACACACACATAGCCGGAACTACTGCTTTTGTTAATTTGGCGGCCGAATACGGTGCGCTTTCCCGAAGTAGGAAATAGCACGCGAGCAAATGTCAGGTAAACCGTGGAAAAATTATCGCAATCTGTCGCGATAAATAAAAGGGATCCCCGGCTTCGCCAAATCACGCGTTTTTTTCTTTCTTCACTTGTTTTTTTTTCAACCTCAAAGAAACAATCAATCCGCAATGCTTCCCGCAGGTGTTATTCTTGTGTTCGTCTTGGTCTTCTTGGCCTTTGTTGCCGTCGTTTCCCTTCAAATCCATAAGAGATGGAAGGCTAAGAAGTCTAACCAGAGATTCTAAGGCGCTTTGCCAAGAAATTCGATCCTACTGGAGCTCGGAGAAGACATTCCGACGGGCAATAATTTCATTTTTGCTTAATTGCAGAAGGGACTTCCCGATTTGAACCAGGCTCCGCCGGTATCATAATATGAAATAATGATCATTATCAACCTTTTTATATATTTCAAAGACGGGAATCTTTACTTTTTTTTATACATTAATAATACGGGAATCAGATATATTGCTGTAGCTACCAAAGCAAAGTCCTCCACCTAATGGCACATATGCTCCTAACGTCTGCCTCTAGCTTCATTAGACATAATACCCGATTATATCTCACTAGTGATTGCGGTGCACTGGTTGGTACCTTCCGCGAGTGCTTTGAACCTTCGAACTTTAGCAGAGAAAATTTCCGCACAAGCTGCACAAGCTTAGGAGAAGTCGATGTGCACTTCAGTGGTCTCGGGAGTATGAATATATGCATTTAATCGTAGCTTTCGAGGCGAACTCTTGCCTGCAATTTTGAAGAGGTTGTATTCAAGATGTCTATCTTGGTGACGGCAACTGTAACACAATTGACGCAATTGAATTCCTTCGATGCTTTTTCGATCAGCTCGACTTGACAGCCCTTCAACAGGTATAGTTACACTGTCGACATCAGAAATCAAAATAACTAATTCGATTCCGGTCAATAAACCAATATCCCGAAGACCCAATCGAATAAGCATAACGGATGAATCTGTGTCTCACCGATCTACACCAGATCTAGAGGATCCTCAATATCCTCCGAGTATTCATCAATGCTGAAAGCCAAAAACACCGACAATACAGCCAACAATGCTAACAAATTCCAAGGCACCTGCGTGACACCCCTCTCGTCGAAAAAGGACGTTAGCGCACCCCATGTTACGGGCGCAATAAATCTGGCCAAGGAGTTGGCACACATCGTGGTTGCATTCACCAAAGCACGATGCTTCGGCTTTGTGGCTCTGTAAACCAAAATCGCCACTTGCGGAAACGCCAATGAGCTACCCACCACGGCTATCATCGAATTAGCATACAAGAACACACGATAGAACCAGGGAGACAAGGCTGTATTGTACCCGGGTGTAGTGAATATGATATAAGGCAACACAAAGTAGGCGATCGGAAACATACAGCACGCTAGGCGAAACCCATTGATTGTGCGCATGTGCCTATCCATATGTGGGAATATGACAATCACCATGAAACAGCCGACGAGTCCAACGGAGGAGAGCAACGTGCCAATCTCTTGCGTATGCCAGCCCATGCCTCCCTTGATATGCCAGGGAAAACTCAAACGGTCTCTTTGATAACTTCCAGCGAGAAAAACTGGCACGAACTCGGTGTAGATGAGGGAGTGAAACACAATCAGAAAGTATGCCACCATTGTGCTGATCACCTTATAGGTGAATATGTCCCTATCACAGAATGCTGCCCATAGCGAAATGTGCTCTTCGGGCTCAGATGCTCCTGTGGCGGTCAGAATTGTTGGCTGGAGTGAATATGCTTCTGAGTATCGTCTCACCACAGCCAAAGACAGCCGTCTGGTCAACGGGCCCGCAATCTGCTCTACATCTTCACTGTCGAGGCTGGGCGCGTATATCGCAACCGGCTCGCCATTGAGAGGCGTATTTTCATCATCCGAATTCACTGATGCATCGCCGTCCAGGTCACGAGCGGATGTTTCTTCCATGATCGGCACCTTTGTTCGTCTGCGGTACTGCCAGGGCCTCACAGGAACATGAAAACCCAAGCATCTGCGCACAACATCCCCAGCGGCTAATCCAATATCGTAGCGATTGCGAATTCTCTCGTTCGTCTCTTCTAGGAAGAGGAATCCAATCAATGCACTAGTGAGAAGCATGCTCGCGACAACGACGTTAGAAAGAGCATATGGATGCTTAGTAATAAAAATTTCGTATAATGAATGCAATCCGACAGATCCGACATTATCTTGAGGCTCCATTCTGGGCCGCGTTAGGTACTTAGACCCGCCTATCAACGGGCCGATCACACACCCCACGTTCCAGAGCAAGGGGAGTGTGGCAAATGCTATTCCTTGGTGACGCCGTTCCTTCACAAGTTCACCCACAAGTGTCTGCAAGACGGCAATATTTCCATTGAGTGCTCCCGCCATTGTTCTTGCGGCCAATGCAACGTAAAAATTCTTCGCGAAGCCGAACACAAGAAGGCTCACGGCGCTGCCACAGAGGCCAGTGAGCAACACCGGTTTACGGCCAATCCTATCACTGAGTCGACCCCAATGAATGCAACATAGGAACTGCGAGAATGCAAAAGACGCGGCTAGTAGGCCTGTGTACCTGGAGATGTGCGACGCATCTTTTGTGATGTGAAAGTCTCGTATCATAAAGTAGATATACGGGAAAAGCGACGTGAACGAGATCGGCTCGGAGAATCGAATCATCAGAACCACGACCATTTGCCAGAGCGGAAAGCCCCGCATCTGTTCGCGGAAAGTAGTCATGTCTGGTTTTTTGGATGTGGTGAGTTAATGGTGCAAAAGTGATGAGCCACTTACATCTTCGCGCACCTAGTGATTCAATGCAAAGCGCGTTGCAGTACGTTCTTATTCCACTCAAAATTGCATAGAGAACTGAAGACTCTTTTCAACTTATTCTAATTTGATTTTGTACTCAGATTGCCTCTGAAACGCCAGGTTCCATCGCGAAAAGAGTCTGAACCTGCCTAGAACAAGGGCAGTTCAAAGCATTACGAAGCTCTTATTCAAACTCGTATGCCAGGCCTAGTCTATTGAAATTGAAACATTGTGAACTAAATAAACTTTCAGCGAGGAAATAGAGTCGATGGTTTCGTCCACTAAATATTGTCTCTACTCGTGGATCCTGGATTTGGGGATTCTTCGAGATAGGTCGGCCAGACGCTGTTCCGTTCGCCTAGCTTGAGGCTGGGAACGCCACGCTCACAGAAGAACAAGAAACGGCCACTTTGAGACAGAGAAAACGCTTTCCAGTTGAGTATTTTGGTTCAATATTATCAAATGAGGGTTCTGCCATGGTCAAAGCAGGCAATGTTTAGTGACCCGAGAATCAAAGTCTATCATGGATAGCTACAGTGTTTGCCACTGCTTATCTACACTCCGGTTATTTTAAACCTGCACATAACAGTCATTGTGTCAATTGTCTTTGCCATTGATACGCCCAATGTGGAAGATTTGCGCGGAATTGCAGATTGCGCGATCACAAGCCGCAAGCTGGAGAGCTCATCCCTCATGATTGTCGGCGTGAATCTTTTTCATAATCATCATTGTATCAAATTCTCCTGCAGCAATTGAAGTCATAGTTCCTGTATTTTGAAGCTTTTGTTCAGTCCTCGTAATCGTTCATGTAGAATGATTGGAATAGACCCACGAGAGCCAACAGAGCCATTAGCCACCATGAAAGCCAGCCAATTTGGTGCTTATCGCCGAGAGTCATCAAGTATCCAAACACGATTGGACCAAGAAAGCGCGCAAATGCCAACATGCTCATGGTGAGCGAGTTGACATAAGCTCGGTGTTCTTTTGCGGCGGCACGGTGATTAAGAATCATAATTTGAGGTAAGCCCGTGGCTGTGGCAAGCGTTTTAAGCGAAGTAAGCATGTACAAAAAGAACGGAGTGGCCCAGGGGGGAAATTTTTCGTCGTATCTATGGAGAGTGAAGATCGACATCGGCACCAACGTGTAGACAACGGGGAAAAAGCAAAGAGACATCCGAAATCCTTGTAGCGTCCCCAAAGCACGATCCACCCAGGGGAACACAACAAGAATGATAAACATGCCAATGATACCAGTGGACGAAAAGAGCATACCGATAAAGGAGGACTCTAGGCCAAAGCCGCCACTGATGCTGAATGGAAAGTGCAACGCATCTTTTTGAAACTGGGCACCGAGAAGCACAGGCAAAAACTCGTTGTAGGCGATCGAGTGAAGCGAGATGATACAATTTGACAATATCAC
Source organism: Metschnikowia picachoensis (assembly GCA_030556465.1). Taxonomy (NCBI): domain Eukaryota; kingdom Fungi; phylum Ascomycota; class Pichiomycetes; order Serinales; family Metschnikowiaceae; genus Metschnikowia; species Metschnikowia picachoensis. Next base: position 8,802 of record JAKTUB010000166.1, read on the forward strand.
GGTTATGACCTGTGACGTGAGAATCGTAGGTTTATGAGGTCTGATAGACGACTGTGAGTATCGTCTGACAATGGCGTTCGAAAGCGTCTTGCTTACATACGGCTCAATGGCATCTATCTCGTCTTCTTCATCTCGGATGGCATCTTCGATGTACTCACGAACCTGGATCTGCTCACGCTCTTGCGACTGCAAGGAGCTTTCAGTGAGAGACGCTACTGATTCTGAGTCGCTTGTTGAAAGGGTGGTTTCTGGAGGTGAAGCCACCATCATTGCTGATTTCGAGGGCACTACGTTCTCGTCAAACAAAAGCGGAGTCTCCTCATCAACCGAGGGTTGGACCTGCCAAGGCCTCACCTTACGCGCCCCGCCGCGAAGTAAGTGGACCAAAAAATCACCTAGTTCAAGCCCCAAATCTCTCTTCTCAACAAATTTGTCGTTCGTTTCTTCTAGGAAGAGAAAACCAATGAGACAGCTGAGCCAAAGAAACATCGCGACTGCCACATTCGACATGGCGTATGGATGTTGATCCCTAAACTTTGTATACCATGAGGGAAGTTCGAGTACTTCCGATGACGAGCGGAAAGGAAACAGTGTATATCCTTCTTTATGATAAGGATTTTCCCGTTTTGTATTTGTAAAAATGCGAGACCCGCCGATTAACGGGCCAATCACCGAGCCGAAATTAAAAAGCAAGGGTAGTGTACTGAACCCCAAAGCCTGATGTTTCTTATCAGTACATATTTCGCCAATCGCTGTCCTTAACACTGCAACATTACCGTTCAAGACACCCGCCAAACTCCGCGCGAAAAGCGCCATGTAATAGTTGGTGCTGAAACCAAACAATAGGAGCGAGGCAGACGTGCCTAGAAGTCCACATAATAGCACCGGTTTGCGGCCCACTCGGTCCAGCATTTTTCCCCACTGCATGGCGAATAAGAATTGGCAAAATGCAAAAGAGGACGCCAAATACCCCGAGTATTTCGGGATTTCCTCCTCTGTGGGCGCGATATGAAAATCTCTTATCATGAAGTATAGATAAGGAAAGAGAGATGTGAAGGCAAGAGGCTCCGAAAAACGCATCACGGAAATCACGAGCATCTGCTTGACTGGGAAGCCAGCCATCTGCTCACGGAAGGTGATATTCGCCATTGATTACAATGGGGTTCTTTTCTTTTTTTTGAAAAAAAGGTGTAGCATTGATGCGTGAATATTCAAGCCTTTGTTGTGCATAGTATGACACCGGTTTGACGTACTATGACAGATCCTCGGGCCGGCCAGAAGAGCTTGAAGAGCCACTCGTTGCGACGGGTAACACAACGTTGTGATATAGCCATACCAGCTGTTGCGGACGCCCAATGAATAAAAATAATCACCCATGCCCAATGGTTGTTATGTGACCGATTCTAGTGAAATTTTGCATTTTCTTGTGGTGGAGATCTGCGGTAAGCACCTGCTTGGGTCAGAGTGTATAGAACCACTTATGACCAATGTTGAGCAAATCGCGTACTCGGCGTACGCGTACCAAATATCGTACGTACTCCGTACCCTACGGGGGTATATATGCAGGACACATTTAACTATGTCGTTTATTCCCAATATCTGGTTCGATACAAGGATGTAGTGAATAAATTGCCTCATAGATCGATGCAAACCTCATTTCCAGGGCTTGGAAGATTTCATTTCGGGAGTCAGACTGACGTCGTGTACTCAGAGCATGAGATTGAGAGGTATCTCAAGGAACCTATCGAAAACCCGCGTCAGGACCCTGTTGCATCCCATAATACTCGAGAAGCGTCATTTCCAATTATTTCTCGCATTGACAGGATAATTTCGCTGCATCTGCGTTGTCTGCGCCGGCCGAGGCCTTATTTTCTCGCATGGGAAATATCGTTTCCAAGAAGAGAAATAAGCTTCTGCCAACAACGACAAGAATGCTAGCATTTCTCAAGTCCCGAGGAATCATTCGAGAAGAAGAAACCCCCCTAGACAATGCGGACACTGACGATGTCGATCAGCCTATCGAACTTTCTGACGAACAAGATGATGCGGGAGTGGAGGATTGGCTCGTTGTCGACGACGCTGATGATGACGAAGTAACCGTTGATACTTCAACGGCCACTCAAGTCTTCGATAGTTAGATATTGATTCTTCTGAATTTTCTGCACTTTATAGACATTTTTCTACAAACGATCTAAGTAAATCCCATCTTTCTTGTAGCTATGAAAATCCTCAACCGAATATTTGCAGCATCTCCTCTCCTGCATAGTGTTCAGCGTACAGCGTACGGTACGCGTACGCGTACGGTCGGTACGCCGATTTGCTCATCACTGAAAAGCAACACAATGTCACATATCGCATGCGAGCACGCGTTTGTTGTGAAGACATGTGAGTTTTTTTTCTTCTTCTCTACTCTATTGAAGTAAAGTTTATGAAAAAACTTTACAGAAGAATGTCGAGCCAAAGATAGAAATGATTCTTTTTTAGAGCATAATTTCGAGGTTCGGCCATTCGGGGCTTGACTCTGGGAAATGTCACACGCCTGTCGCTATGTTCGGAATTCTCAGAACTGAATTCAGTGAGTTTTCGACTAATCCCCGAGATTCCAAGCACTCTCGTCTTTGAATAGCTACCAATTTGTTAACATATGTGGCGTTAAGCAAATTATGACCACTACGTACAATAATTACACCCGTACACCGCTCAACACACACGCCGTGTCCCATCGTATTGGAACGCAACGTGGTTCTGCTAGAGTGTGTTGAATGAAGTATCCAATACTTAGGACCTAGCTTACAGTTCTAGCCAAACCCTTAAATAACCACGGGAGTAGTTACGTGAAAAAGTCTTTTTATCATCGCGCTCCACGTAGGTTCTGCTTTCGTGTTTAAACCATAATTACCATCTCACGTGACACTCAAGACTGCTTTACGTTTCGGCATCATGCGCTAACACATCGCTAACGAAGCGCGAGACGCGTTGACGCGCACTTATCCAAACTTCTCACACCATCACTTATTGAGTGTGTTCTCCATAAATCTCCGAATATTATTCCAAAATGGAACTGAAAATTCAGATCAAAAGACAGCCCGAAGAAGCTGAAGTCCCGCGCACCCTGGACTTTCCGAACTTTGAAACAGATTTGCCCAAGTACTTTCCATTACATCTGTCGCTCCGCATCAATAGCGACTTTACGCAAATCCATGTTTCAAAACAAATAGACAGCAAACTACAGTCTGCAAGGAAAGTCACAGAGAAATTCATTGATTATGTCAGCAACAATACACATTTGATCCAGGACGCAAACACGACGCAATTTTTCCTGATGCAGACCGAGTCATATAAAGAGCTACTACGTTCGAAGTATTTGCTTGAGCACTATCAAAAAATATTCAACGCAGCGAAACAAAACTTTGTTGAAGGTAGGCGCAGTGAACCCAATTTGAACTTGGAGAATTACCAGTTTTATCGAGGTGTTGAAAAGGAAAATTTTGCTGACGGCATAATTTCTCAATTGGACAGTCTGTTTCTGGAAAAAGATTTTGAGAGCTATCTCAAAACGAATATGCTGTATCAGTATATCAAGCACGTGGGCTTCATACTTGAAAACCCTGAAGATCCGCTCCCGGATGACTCTAAGGACGACGAGTTGGCTGTTTCAGGAGGTAAAATATCACTCAAAGATCCGATTTCGATGGAATATTTCACAGACCCAGTGCAATCACTGAGGTGCTCACACGTTTTTGAAAAAAAATACATCATTCAACAATTGGGAAACCGCCCCCAGATTCACTGTCCTATCACCGGATGTGATGCCTTAGTAACATCACGTGAATTAAAAGATGACAAACTCATGGCGTTGCGCGTGAAGGTGTCGCAGGCAAGAGTCAAGACAAGAGAACAAAGAGTAAGAATCTGAGAGATTTTTGCGTCTCTAGCTTTCTTCAGCATTTGCCAAATTTGTGACCAATGAGATAAGTCATTCTCGAAAATTCCGCGAGTGAAAACATTTGTTTGACTGTATCCGACCACTGTAGAGGACGTGGATGGTCAAAGGCATTTCTTTGAAAGTGTCAGCTCACATTTCACTTACTGATTACATTGGTCGATCTCGTCAAAAGCAACCCCATGTGTTATCCTTTGTGCGCCAAATCGTGAGTATTCTTCGAAGAGGTCGATGTTCTGCGAAATATTTTTTTTTTCTTTTTTTTTGCAGGGAAAGACACTGCAGAAGTACCTTGATTAAAAATTTTGGTCTCGTATTCCAGTCCCAGATATTTAGCTCACGCAGCAGCGCATCAAAAACACAACATGCGACATCAGCAATCAAATGAGTCCTGAATAGGAACCAAGTTTAGGGGTTGACGTAAATAATGCTCTTTGGGCCCAATAAAAATAAAGAAATCTCAGCCACGTTCCCAGCTACAATTATCTGCTGCTCAATAGATCTCTCACATACTTTATTAGTCGTTCATTCTTATCTGACGAGCGCGCGGTACACTTTTTGATGCGCGGGCATAAGAATAGCGGGCCCTCGGATTGCCCCATCTTTCTCTATCAACGAACCAAAATGCTGGTCAACTTCAACAAAATACACGAGATAGATGTACCTGTGATGGACCTAGACGATCCAGAAGATGATATACTATACGGAGAATCCAGGGGCAGAGGCCTGCATCGGTTTCTAGATAGTATGGATCCTGCCTCCCCTAATAGGTCGCAGAGTAGCCCTGGAATCTTTGGCAAGATCCAAAATTATTTC
>JAKTUB010000167.1:0-13397 GCA_030556465.1 Metschnikowia picachoensis
AAATACAATCGATTTGTGACAGGCGCATGCTACAGGATTTCGGCGAATCTTCAAGTCCGGTTTTTCTTTCAAGTCTTGCAATTCATCCACTGATAAAGATGTTCATTAAAAAAATATATATACGCAAATTCAGCATATCATAATCCATCTTTCCATCTGTGTGATGGTACTTCATACCAAAGTAAAAGAGTTTTCACTCGTCAAGTAGTATACAAACTGAATTGTTTTCATTCGAGTCAACTTCCATCTCAACATCGTCGCTCTCATTCATTTCTTGAGTGATTTGTGAACACAATTCTGCATCATCAACAAAGGACTCGTCATCAGAATCCACACGCAGCTCGATATCACCAGGCCCAATTTTTTTACCATATCCTTGACGACTGCTAACATTTTCGTCGTGGCTGGGTACAACTTGTTTCTCTTCTTTGTGACTATATCGCCGAAGATTGGAAAAAGGGACTCTGCCGTTTAAGGTAAAGATGGCATGTGTAGCACATGTGCGGCAAAGCGCCTGTGCCAGGACTGATATTGTGCAAACACATTACGAAAACGTTATGAAAAAAACGAAAACGTAATACGAACATTAACGAAATCACCTTACGATTTACGAAACGAAGGCCCCCCGTAATCGTATTTCGTAATCAGAAATACGCTATTTTTTACGGCGTAATGTCGTATTTCGTATTACGATTTACGAAGAAAAACGCCAGTGCGCAACACTGCTTGAAACATATTCGCACTTTCCGCACAACAGAATTTCATTTCGTGCATGAGATGGGGGCGTTTAGGTAGGTTCCTGAAAACCTGCATGGTGTGACTATACATAGTCGAATATTTTTCGCACGAGATTTTACGTCGCATCAATCGATCAATTATCGTTAAGTGGCAAATATCGCTAATTGCGCCATTTGGCCACAAGACTTAGTCGTGCCACTGGCGAAAATGTCTGGCGAAAATGTCTGTCGAAATGTCGACAAAATGCCACAATACTTAAGTGGCCATGAGCTTTTGTAATCCACTCGCCCTAGGAACAAAACAATTTAATTAACGCAATTCGAATGATAGTCCTAAAATATGCTCGCTGAATAAGAGTCATAACTAATGGAAGTCTAGACTTCAATGTTGCGTCTCCTTCGGGACATTTCGTCGCAAATCCGATAGACCCATTTTTCAAGTGATGGACATTGGCGTTAAGACTGACAATTTCAACACTCAACGGACAATGAATACTCTGTCACGTTGAACTTTGAGATGAAAATAGGCTCTCTTCCTCGATCTGTGGGCTATGGTCTTTTCGAAGGTAAAATTTCTTTTTAAAGATCATTCGGATGAAGAAAGACATGTGTCTTCGTGAAGATAACGCATAAGTGTCGTAGTCAAAGAATGCATACAGCGATATTTGCCACTCAGTGATAATTGATCAATTGACGCGACATAAATTCTCGTGCAAAGGGTATTTTACTATGTATAGTCACAACAAACTGCAAGATAGGTAAACTATCTCGTAAAGATTTTAACAACAATTTAGGGTATGTAGACGTTCCTGTCGCCGCGCGGACATTTACCATTGTGGGAACAAAAAGAATTCGGCATGGACCAAGCTAGCGATTTTTTTTCCGTTGTTTTTTGAAAATACTGTACAATACTTCCTGAAAACCTGCACCCTGTTCCACCATTCACCATGATATCTCACCTGACATTCCCCTGAGCCCTCGCTCCATGAATCTGTTTACAAATACAAGACCAAGTTAAGAATAAGAGCTGATGTTTCAAGCAAAAAAAGCATCCAGTCAACATTATGGTGAAACCCGTCCCTAGCTCCCTGAGATTACCTATTTAGGCCTCTGTATTTCCTATTTGGGCCTATTTGAACCTATTTGGGCGTACCTCTAAGACACCCGTACCTCACTAAAAAGAAACTGAGATGCAAAGACACCTTCATAAGATACTAAGACATCTCCCTAAGAAGCTGATATATCTCCCTAAGAAGCTAAGACACCCCCTAACTACATACTGAAGTTTGAAGCGTGTGCGTCGAAGCTTGCGGCGAAAAAAATGAGCTCATTTACGTTCGTGCGTGGCCTCAATCATTGAATCAGTATCTTGGATCTGGTGTACGGGTGCGACTTCGAGGCTGAATGTAAAGCGGCTGCAAAATTAGTTGTTAAGGTCTATAATTTGAATTTTTGGTAAGATGAAAGCAAAAAGAATAACACCTTTTGGAAAAGAAAGAGGAAATAGACCGTCTGCACTGATTAGTGTATGGTAGTGGCGTATAGGACGGACACGTGACACTTTTGGTGATACATAAGTGGCCGTCGGCCCGTCGCACTTGTAAGGCGCTTTACATTCAGCCTCGATGTCGCACCCGTACACCAGACCCAAGATATTGATTCAATGATTGAGGCCACACATACGAATATCAGTTTTCAATAGCTCACTTTTCGACCAGTTCGAACACGCTTATAAACTAAACAACCATTCAAGATGAGCTGGAAGGAAAATCTTACTGAGAATGACTTCATTATCCCTGACGAGGAGGTGCCTTTGGGCAAACCGCAAATTGGTCCGGGTTCAGGCCAGGGCGCTCATAAACATTCTATCCAGTCACAAAGAACACCCAACCCGGCGTCAAGTGCAGCGAAATTTCCCTGGGCGCCTAGTCTCGACTTGCTGCTGACATTCACACCGTTCCAAAACTTTCTGCAGAGCAACAAAGTCGCCGAACGCCGCTTCGCCGGGGGAGACACATTAGATGAGCCAGTATGGGCAACATTACGGCGTGATTTGGCGCAAATAGGCCGTCATGTGGCTGTTGTGGTCTGGCCTGCGCAGCTTCAGAACTTGGCACGCTCGCAGCAGCAGCGATTTGTGGAGTTGGCGGCGCAAAACGGACTACGCTTGTCGCTGACGGTCACTGGTACTGCATACAATGTTCCATTGGACGAGGACTCCGAATCTGGCCCTGCGGCGTCGGCTAAAAGCCTTGAGTGGGACCTTTGGGGCCCCTTGCTATTCTCGCTCGCATATGCGGTCACAATGGGTGTGGCGCTGCCAAATACCCCGGCAAATGTCGTGTTTTCAGGCATGTTTCTGTTTATGTGGGTGTTTTTCCTAGTCGCGGGCGTCAACATCCAGCTTTTGGGAGGCACAATCTCCTTCTTGTCAGCAATTAGCGCCACGGGCTACCTGGCGTTCCCGATCGTGTGTGGTGCCGTCGTCAGCACGCTTGCGTTGAAATGGCGCTTTGTTAAACTAATCGTCATGCTGCTATGTGCAGTCTGGAGCCTTTACGCCGCCAGCATGAGCTTGAAGTGTCTGGGTGTTCTTCCACGACGCGTACTCTTGGCTCTTTACCCGGTAGCGCTCATGTATGCCGTGATGTGCTGGCTTGTGGTGATCACATAGACGTTAAATCAAGAGGTTTTTACATCTTCGAAAGATATTTGACATTTGGAGCTTTTCTTCCACAAAAGACAAATTAATTTAGCAGAACATGGGATTCTGGCTCCTTTTGTAATGACTGTGTGTGAGTGTGTATGCTTTTGTCGTGCTGTTTAAGGCTGACCGGTTATCTCTGTTGATCGTTACACACCTATTCCATATATGGTGTACGGGAGTTGATAGTCAAAAAAAGATCAAGAAAAGAAAACAATGTCGTGGGGAATGAAAGGCATGTTGTCTCACTCTTTTTGTGACTGCTCGGAAAAGCCCACGGAGTGGGTATCTTTAAGAACTATCTACTGAAGCAAAGGTGAGGCTATATGCCAAAGGTGGGTACGGTGTTTCAACGAAAAGAGTTTTGCCTTAATCATCTGGAAATATTATCTCAAATGTTGGGCTCTATTCTACAGATTTGGCGTTCGAGCTGATAGGCAGTCTACTGATCATTCTTTTTTCACTATGCTGTGAAGAGTGCTGTACACTTGTACCAGCCTGCAACAATGCCACGGACAAGTACACTCTGGTGTTGACTGTTCAATGTTATAAAAAAGGACTAGCAAGGCCGTAAACAACTATAAGAATCGGCTCCCGTCACTAAGTCATCGCGTAGGAAAGCGGGGTTAGGGGATATTACATAAAGTTTAGACCGACGTATGCAGATTAGCTTTAATTTGAAAATTTAGGAAAAGGAAAAAAAAGGGAACCATCAAATGAGCCATTGTAAGATGCTCTTATTAAAATATGCCATACATTATAACATCGCAAAAACTGCACAACTTGTGTAACGTGCAATCTGAAGGTTCGAGCATCGCGGTAGTTAGAGCAGGGGTGCGAGCGCCACGGAAATATCACGATGTGTGCTGTTCAAAAACTCATAAGTCTTCCAGATTACCTTTTTTTTGTCTTTTTTTTGCTTGATACATTACTTACGAAGCTCTCCACAAAACTATACCTGAATATATATAAAACCCTAGTCAGCTTCGCTGCCTTGCCTTGCGTTGATATCTTGGCTTGGCTGCGTATGCGAAATAATTAGGTTGTCATCGCCCTAGAGGCTGTACTTCCCCCATCTGCCTCTTCAACTCTCGCAATAGGAGGGTCAGTAATGTGAGCCCATCTGGTGAGTCGCGCCGTCTTCGAGTGTATACCTTCTTGACGGTCTTCACAAACCAATTCAATTTTCTTAAGTTTTCCGATGTTGCGTTGACCGGCGCCAACATAGAGTTAAGGTGCATTGGACCTTCAGGCCCTATATGTTGCCACCAACTGCTGGTGGTCTCGCACTTGTTATAAATGTGCACTAGTATGCTGTCTTTGGTGGTCTGCCTTAGACATAGATGACATCGTGTCACTGACGTGTCGCCCACCACATCAAATAGTGGTACGTAGGACCCAAAATTAAATAGGTGAAGGTCCGTGAGGTCGTGTCCGAGTAGCCACTCTTCTTTGTACAAGGCTTTCCAGAATTTTTCCCATCTTTTGACCGATTGGACCTCAAGACAAATCTCCTGAAAGCGTCTTGGGATAAGCGGTAGCAACTCGTCTTGTTTCTTCCGGCTCAAAGACGTATATTGAACCTGACTGATCTTTTCCGCAACCGCACGGGGCAACCAACCGTCAGCCACAGTTTCCATTAGCGTTGACTCGGAGGTGATGTAGGGCTGTTTCGCCACATCATATTCTGTGCTTTTGTAGGTTACCTCGCGCCAGGCATCAATGTATTGTATTTCATTGGATGAAAAAGTCCAGTGCAAGTTTTTTTCAAAAAGATCGGTATTTTCGAGGAGAAATTGGAGCCAGTGAAGTCCCCCGGTTTTAAGGACTCGCGTATGCTCAATCCCCACGAGAATCTTAGCCATGTGATGGTGCATTTTCACCCTCAAATATTGGATGAACCACCCATTTGCCTGACTCAACGTCTCGCCAATCACCTCGGCTCTGTGGCCTAAAATCTGCGTCAGTAATTCAATTAGACCATAACCTCCTTTTTTTGGCCTCGCATACAATTTTGCTGGGCTGATCCCCGGGAACATCCGCTGTATACAAATGTCATTATTCCTGAGCTCTGTTTTCGTCATGCATTGAACCAAATCTTTGTATACTGTTTTGGAGCAAACAAAGATGTTGGTGCCTAAAGCCCGACTTATCAAGTCAAGTTGTCCGTAGCCATGCTGGCGCGTCATGAACGGAAGTTTCGAAATGAAACGATTCCAGTCCACTCCCTGGATCAGGATTCCCAAGTAGGTGGCCTGTTCACTCTTGATGTGCGATTGAGTGTAGGGAAGGGCATCTTGAACAAAGGCGGGGTAAGATCTGTGAGAGCCGATAAGCTTGGATTTCTCGGCGCTCACCTGACTATTGCTGACATCCTCGTAGCTTGAGATTATCCTGGCCGTCCGCTCATAGTCATCAAGATCATTGAGGTAGATATTGACGTCATCCGCGAACGCGTGAAACTTCATCGTAGAAAGTAAGCAGTTGTGGTACATCACCTTCAAGCCCTGATTGAGCCCTAAGTGCACTAGGAATGGCTCTAGCGCCAAGTTGAACAAAAGAGGAGAAAGAGGGTTTTCTTGCCTGGTCCCACACTGAAGCGGAAAGCGAGGGCTTTCACAATTATTCAAAAACAACTGAGCCTCCTGTCCCTCAAGAATCAGCGTCAAAAGACGTATAATATCATCTCCAAATCCCATTTTCATGAAAACGGCACGTAGGTATTGATGAGAGATACTGTCAAACGCCTTCGTGAAGTCAGCCATTAAGATTGCTTGAAATTTAGGCTGAGTGACTCTTGCGCGATGAGATTGATATAAGTGTACTAGAGTGAAGAACTCCATCGTATTGTGGTTTATCCTTCTGTTTTTCATGAATCCTCGCTGATGGGGGCTAATGAGCTTGTCGAGCACCTTGTGAAGCCTAGTACACACTGCCCTAGCAATGGCTTTGAACGCCGTATTTGTGAGCAGTATAGGTCTTTGGTCTTTAACCTCAGTCGATTTCCGGGTGCGAGACTTTGGAATGAGGGTAATCCACACCGCCTTGAAGCACTCCGGTAGGGAACCCGTTTTCATCATGTCATTGGCGGAGTTCGTGAGGAAAGGGCCTATCTTCTCCCAATACAGTTCTAAGACCGGGAACTGAATACCGTCTGGCCCTGGGGACGTAGCCATATTCGCAGTCTTGAGGGCCGAATACAACTCCTCGGCCACGAATGGCTTGTCTAGCTCCATTCTTTCAGCTACGGAAAGACGACTTCGCACAGGATCGAGAAATTCTTGAATAGATTGCTCTGAAACAGTCGGCGGCTTGCGGTAGAGTTCCCTGTAGTAATCTGTGACCAATGTAAGCATTCCCAACGTTGAGTCTGCTTCTTGCGACGAAGGTGCGTTCGTGAGACATGTGAAAACCGTAGACTCCACCCTTCTGGCCTGGAAAAAGGTCTTCATTGCGCCATCATAGTATTCGGCTTCCAGCTCATCATAGCTCTCTGCAAGAATTGCCTTCGCAAAGGAAGGATTGTGTTTGCGCACGAAGCCCATAAAAGAGATATACCCCATTCCGTCACACTTGATGGCAAACATCACTTCATCCATGGAGGAATCCAGGTCTATCGGCATCCTATTGCATTTTGAAAAGGGGGGGGGGCGAATCAACGGAAACTTGAATCGTCTCTCCCCCATCAGAAGGTCTTTATTCAGGTCCATCCTGAACTCTATCGCGATCAAATGATGCGTTGAAGTAATCACTGGAGGTTTAGTCACGTGATACGACATGGCCATGCTCTTCCACGAAATAGGAGCATAGAAGCGATCGATGCGTCATATCCAGCCACGTCTTCCAACTTGTGTTTCTTGCTCACATCTAGAATCACGAGTCGGGGTTCCCGTTCCTCGGATACAGTATGTTCCATTGAGTGATTCAAGTCTCCCCCAAAAAACAATTCGAGGCCTGGGTGAGAATCTGCCAAGCACTCAAATCCGAAAGACATATCTCGAAGAATCTCGGCTTGTAAACGCTTGTTGCCAATAGGAAGATAAAGACATTGAAGAATCACATGTGCCCCGGACGGCAATATGACTCTGATATCAGTGCCTCTCGTTCGATTGTTCATGCAGAGGTTGAGCTCTCCTTGACCCTCCAATTTGATCTTTTTAGTGTTGAAGAAAATTTCAGTGGTGTTGAAGGGGCCGAGCCCGTTGGACTCGAGAAAAAACGAAGGCCCGCACTCTTTGCGAAGTCCTCGCTGGCTTGCACATTTTCTGGTGAAGCTTTGAATTCCTGAATAAAAAGAACATCATATCGGGTTGCTATTTGTGTCACTTGTGCTAGCAAACTGGTTTTCTGGATATTGAATGAAGCGAATGTCACGGACGACATAGCTAGGTTCAGTACTAGTTTCTGATTCGGATTGTTGATCCTTATGAGATGAGAATTAATAGTTTCACAAATCATCAGTATAATCATCTTTTTGCGTCGGTGTCTCTGTACTGTCCGATTGAGTGTCAGACATTGACGAATTAGTTGTGCTTCTCAGTGTGGCAAGCCTCTCTGCCCACAGCGGATGATGCTCGATGACATTCAGCTTGGATACTTCTTGGTTTTTTCTCACTAGTTTTGGGTGAGACAGTTGACTTGAATTTTTCAAAGGCGAAGAGGCCGCTTTGGAAGACGACTTGTGCTCACCATGTGAGAGTTCGCATTCCCCCTCCGGTGTTTCAGGACCTCTTGAAGGAGATTCTGGAATAGTGAAAGGTAACGTGCGAGGTCTTTTCGGCGACACAAGGTGTGGCTTGGAAGGGCTTAATGGAGACGAATCACTCGAGTGTTGTCTTTTCGATGCCAGTTGCGAGCGTTCTGGTGAGCAATCTCGAGCCCCTTGGCTCTGGATCAGTCGACCAGTGCGTACGGGGGTCTTGGGACATGTGACCTTGGCAGAATCTGGGTCGGATGGCGTCGTTTTGCTAGCCAGAAATCCTTCTGTCGTTGAAGCCAGAGCTTGCGTAGTCTGCAGCAACTTAGCGGAAGTGCTGAGCAGCGACCCAGGGATGGCTGGAGGCTGGTTTAGTGTTTCAGGAGTTTTATTTCCTTGAATGAGATCAACCAGGGATGTAGTTGCATAAGAGAGTGAAGCCAATGTGGATCCTACTGGCTCAGCGCTTTCGGTTCTCTTTTTGGTCGACTCCCTGGGAATATGAAAACCCGATTCGGTTGTAAACGAACCAATGGAAGACATAGAGAATTCAGATGATCTCAGCCCTGCAACAAAGGCCGAAAACTCTTTCTCGTTAGCTGCAGAGGCTTTCGAATCAGCCTCCGGTGTGACTTCAAGGGCGATGGCTGGAGGACATGGAACCCCTAGTTAGTGACAGATGGGCCTAATGAAGACATAGACGGTTGGGCCAGACCCTGGCCCTTGGTGACTGGAGATACCGACGTACTCGCTTGAGATTTAGATTGTTGAAGCGCATCTGATGCCTTCGCTTTAAGTGTTGCAGCCCCTAATGGTATGTTACTGATCAGACGAGCGACCTGAGCCGATGATTTGGAATGAGATCCTAAGTTGAAAGGTCTCGCCCAAGAAGCCTGAGAGACCGATTCCTGAGACGTCGCCGTTTTCTCCTTCTGGCCAGAGGTTAACTTGCTTGGGATTGCCGTATTAGCGCCCGTAGTCTGCTTGCTGGGGTTCTTTTGAATTTGAGATATGGATTCGCTGATTTGAGATGACGCTTCATCTTCTGAAGTGGGTTCTATTTCCAACACCTTGTAATCCCAGGTGGAGTGTCTTCCGGGCAGTGAACCGTGAGGTTTAGGAGACCCGTGAGGTTTAGGAGGCAGAAGCATTGGCGTTTGGAAAAGTGGCTTCGGTGTTTGTTTGGATGGGCATCTATCCGCCAAGTGGACGGGCCTTCTGGCACACTTGTATTTTTCGGGGCACTTGTAGAAAGGGTGTTTCTTATGAAGGCAAAGCGAGCATCCTTTGAATGGACACTTATTGAGCGAGTGATCAGTGGTGTGGCAGATGGGGCAGATGGGGCAGAATTGATTGCTGAACTCAATGACGCAAGTCATTTGTCCGGGGTCCTCGCATACTTCGTACTGTTTCTCCGCCTTGCAGGAGTCAATCAATTTTTGTAAATCTTCGCGTTTTTCTTCATACATTTGAATAGCCCTGTCTAAAGATTCCTTAAATCTCTGAGTTTCCGGAGAGACACAATCTCCTTCGATGGCTAAACGTTCTTTCAATATCTCTTTCTCTGCTTCGATCAACTTGCGTCCTTGACCATGGCTCAACAAGTATTCGAAGTGTTGTCTTTGTCTATCCATGATTAATCTCCTAGGTGGAATCTTGTCCAGTTAAAGATCGAGCATGACATCAGCCTCGTCTTTGTCACTTCTCGCCCCCGGGTTTGGCACCCAGGCAATCACATTGTCAAAGGGAGTGAGGAAGACTTGCTCGAAATACGCTTGTGGGTTGACCATGGGGAAATGAGTCACTGTGACCCACATAAAATTTCCTGATAAAATTGGGCTCGTCTCCAACGAGAAAAATTTCGAGGGTTCTTCCATATCGAAAAATTGTTTCCCGAGGATTAACTTGCTAATTGCCAAAGCAATCGACCGCTCGGTAATGAACGACCGACGTGAAAACTCGCTAGCGATGTTGGAGAGTATGGCAATAGTGTTGCGAATTTTTTGCTCCCATCATGTATCCTTTATTCTTAATGAATCTTGCGTTAGCCAAGAAAACGCAGGCCACTGCTGAGGTGATTGCGTCCATTGCTTTCGATTCTCCGAGTTGGAAACTTTCAACTGACCTCAGGTCAGAAGGTTCCTCCATCTCCACCTCATTCGGGTCCTTCTGTCTGGTTGTCCATCCCAAGGGCTCTGCTATTCTGCGAAACTCTTCCAAGTATTCGTCTTTTGCTTGCATGAAGTATGCATCTAAAACTTTCATGTTGTCAACGGGAAT
Organism: Metschnikowia picachoensis; assembly: GCA_030556465.1. NCBI lineage: Eukaryota > Fungi > Ascomycota > Pichiomycetes > Serinales > Metschnikowiaceae > Metschnikowia > Metschnikowia picachoensis. Next base: position 10,418 of record JAKTUB010000167.1, read on the forward strand.
ATCGAACTGATTTTTGAGGTCAACTTTGACCGAGTGTTCACCTTCTGGTAATCCGTTTAGAATGTCGAAATAGTTGGCGCTCCTTGACTTCTTTTCAAACAACCGCTTTGCCTGAGTGGACTTAAAGTTTACATTTTCACTCCCTTTTTGCGGTTTATATTCATGCTGAATAAACTTGAAATCTGATCTCCGAATGTCTTCCGGAGTCTTGTTGGTTGATGATTTGCGCTGGCCAGAATTGAGTCTAATTTGCCGAAACATTCCGACAGGCGGCTTTGCCTTGAGGGTCTCAGCAAGAGATTGTTTTTTGGGAGAATTATCTATGTTTTTGGAATTTTGGTTCTCTTCTGCTGACTCGGTGCTCAGTTGGCTTACTGATGGCTGAGCCGGATGATGCTCAACCGACCCTTCGCCGCCCAGGTGCGACGACTCAGGCGATGATGAAATAAAATTGGACTCATGGTCTGCAGCCACTCCTTCGGCACTCCCCTGGCTGTGAATCGTAGTAGACTTTTCTTGATGACCATTTAACCGAGGAATATCCACGGGGTTTGAGCCATTTGAATTGGATAAAACTTCGATGGGTGTTTTCTCTGTCGCGATGAGCGAAACCTCAAAGGATTGCTCACTTGACGGAATAACACTGGGTTGGGTGCGCGTAACGACGTCGGACGGGGATGGATGCAGATGCTCTCGCTCGACTGGGTCGGGCGGATGGTCGGCTCCACTGGGGGAATGTCGGGTATCACTCAACATTATGAAAACTTACTTCCCCCACCTGCCTCTAACAACCTACGAATCCAGTAGTAGCTTTTGTGAAGATAGCGATAATATTTACACAAAAACAAGTATTTGTAATTAAACAATATTTTGAATTATCTTGACATCAGTTACGTTTTAAATTTGAGCAGGTTCTTTGAATCCTTTTACCACAGCTAGATGAGTTAATATTTGCGCGAAAATATAAAATTGCGTAAAAGTATGACTAATGACAGGTAGAGCATGCGGCCTACGGTTGGCCGCATACGTTCCAATAGGCACGTGATTACATCTACGTGCCTGCATGATTAACCCCGCAATGAGTGAGACTTGCATGAGGTGTGTGTTTGTGTTTGTGTTGGATATAGGAGTATATAAAGGGGTCCTCGCCTCCCCTTACGGGGATGCTTGGACTCCATTGAATATATACCGTTATTAAGTAACCCATCTCCCTCCCCGAGCTGACAACTAAATATAATTGATTGTAGCAAAATATAAATGAGACGTTTTCTAGTTTGATGAAATATATAAAAAAGAAGAACACACAAACAAAATTTCAAATTCATGATGAACTTTTAATATAACCTATAAACCCATCTTAAAATTACAATCAAGCAAAAAAAAAAAAAACAAGATTCTTACCTTGAAGGATAATCAAGATGATCCTGGAAGGAAGAATTCATGAATCTTTACAAGTTTCTTTCCTTGAAGGAGCATTAAGTTTTTAGTTATATAGTTGAGTTTTACGACATCTTTATGAATCTAATATTTTTGTGTAGTCAGCGGGATTTCGTTTGCCTGTCTCCGTACTTCTTGAACAACGAGTTTCTTCAGACATTCTTTCAATGCCCCACAGTGAAGAATCCTTTGCCAACCCCCTCAAGACGTTCGGATACTGATTCATCATCTCTTTGATTTTTTTTGCGTTTTCCATCTCATTCGCTAGTTTAATGACTCGGTTTCTGTGCTCGACATCAACGATTTTATACTCTCGACTGGTTTCCTTAGCATCAACTGCTTTGTTGTCCCACTGTTTTAGAGCTTTCTCGTATTCTTCATCATTTGTGACTTTCTGCGTGCCTTCTTTCGCATGGAGGATGGTTGAAGTGTTCAAATGACTTGTATCGAGAATGGAGAATGTTGACACAGCATATCTCTCGACAGTGGTGTTGTGCTGAGAGTGCGAATATGTCTTAAAAGAGTAAGTAACATAGACGCCTTATGCATGCACCTACCTCGTGAAGACTCTGTATACGCGTGCGCCTAACCTTTTGGGAATGAGAGTAACACATCTTACAAGATGTGTTAGTCGTCGTCCAAATTGGGGTTACTACCAGCATGATGTGTTATGAATATGTCAGCATAGGGTAGTGACCTGGAGTGAGGCGGCACTTGGCGCTTAGTAATTATTTGTGAAGTTCCCCTCTTGTATTTCTATAAAAGGTGACTTAATTCTCTACTCATATTGAGAAGAATTAAGCAACTATCCCTCTTTCTAAATGACTGACTCTACTTCACAGATTACTATGAGTAACCTCTTCTCTACTTCGACTGAACCTCATGAAGAAGCTGTCACCAGCTTCGTTCATTCAGTGCGTAAGTATGAGCTCAAAAACCAGGTGTATCCCTTGGTGGGACACACGGACTATATGCATGAATTTTCCGCTTCTGCGACCTCGTCACAACAAGTGGTTGTCCTGTATATAGAAAGGACTGCATTCACGGGAGTCCACGGGAGTGAAAAGTTTTCAAGCGGGAACCCATAGTTGCTTTCTTCTTTACCCGAAAATAAGACTACGAGTGGGGCTGAGAGATAGACCCTTACACTCAAGTTAATTCAATACCATATGTGTAGGAACTGGCATATATTGTTTCAACAGAGAATAAAGAACTTCCCTATTTGGGTCTACCGCTAAAACACCCGTACATCACTAAAAAGAAACACTCAAGGCTAAGATGCTAAGACACCACCCACTAACAATACAATATACCAGTGATGGTTATCTCGAATTATCTCGAATTATCTCACTTTTTCGATTATCTGAACTATTTTTTTTCCATATCTCAGATATGAGATAATTATCTAGATAATTGAGATAATTGAGATAATTGAGATAATTTGAGATAATTTCCAGATAATTTGGCATAATCCGGCATACAGCCTCAACTGCATCTTTCTAGAGAGTAAAGATACCTAAAGAAAAAAAAAAAAAAAAAAAAA
>JAKTUB010000168.1:0-13394 GCA_030556465.1 Metschnikowia picachoensis
TCTCCTGTCTGAGAGAAAAGTGATTCCGAAGGTGCTGAGGTGGCACACGCGGCAAATACATCTCTAGCCATACTCAAAATTATTGGAAAAACTGTCGATTGTTCTCCTTCTTTTACACTCCTTGTTCACTAAGCCCGACTCGGTTGAGAACCTGAGATCAATACATAACTCATGCGCTAACCGAGAATTTTGTTATCTTTTAAACCATCAAAACTGAGGATGAAGTTTGAACCACAAAGTATTAGCGAGTAACAGTAACCAATACTTACATACGGACTTCGCTCCCAGAGTTCTCGTCACAAGTCTTAGTGTCTTCCCGTTGTTCATTCCAATATAGAGATAGGACCCCGCTCAGCCAGTAACTAGAAAGTTCAAGCACATTCCTCAAAGAAAAGGACTCGCCCTAGCGTGTGCCAGGTCGCCAAAATTCTTCGCATTCTTTGAGTAATCATACTTCACTCTGCAAAATTTGATTTCATCATTTTAATATGGTGGCGACTCCGCATCTCATCTGACTTCACCCCGGATATAACCGCACATACGTGTACCGCTTTTCCGTATAGCCCATCAAACGTTGGATGCCAGCTGAGCAATTGACAAACGAAAACGCAACCCGATCATCAACCCAGCCGCTTCGCATCAAAGCCAGCTGTGAAGTCCGCAAGCCTTGCCTGCCCCCCTCTCATTCCACGAATCTCACCTCTTCGAAGTCCAGATAATTTAAGCCTCTCATTAGGGAGATGCTTGTAAAGTAATCTTAAATGAGTGCGTTCTAAAGAGATTTGAGAGAGAACCCGCTGCTCAACGGAATGGAAGGTTCCAATGTTCGTTGTCGCTAAGCAGTTGGCCAATCCTTTTTTCCCTTAAATACTCAAACGATGATGCTTCTACTTGAGTAGCAAGACGGGGTTTTACCTTGCTTCCAGAATATCGCCTACGGCACACACACGCACAGCCTTTGGAGCAGATTCGAGAGACATGTCCGGCATATAATTGCGTAAACTCAGCGTATAGATGCGTAAAAGCCAGCGTATAGATGCGTAAAAACGTTTGGTAAATTTTACTGCGTATTTACGCCGTAAACAGCACCCGTGCACCAGTATTCGTAACGTAAAAAGCGAAAAAACGTTACGGCGTAAAAACGCGCGCTTTTACGCCGTAAGTACGCTGGGCACTTTGTACAACACTGCCGCACCCACACCTTGAGATCTCGCCCATTCGGGCCAATTCGAGTCCGGCATATATGGCGTACAATTGGTCGTCAACGTAACAACTTTACGTTACGCGGGAGGCTGGCATTTTCGTAACGTAATTTCAATTTTACGTCACGGCGTTAATACACGGCGTTAATACGATACGTAAAAACGCTGTCGGCGTAATGCGAATTCGATCCGTTTGAACAACACGGGCTGATACCCGCTGACAAAGCCATTCCTTTAGTTTTACTCTTCTCTTCAAAAAAAAGTTTGTACCTCCTTTCTGTAAAAGTAGAGCCGCCGAATCTCGCATCAATAGAAGATAATAAGTCTTCGGCAACTGTCCAAATAAGGTAGTTCGGTCCCTTGTCTAAAAAGGGAAAATTCACGAAGGAGAAAAACACGTCAATGGGGTGCGACACTTGGCAAGAGATTACGTAGGAGTGCATATAGGATGAAAAGCTATTCTGTCTCCACACTTCGAACAGCATTATAGTCCAGTTTTCAGTCCAAATTTGTTACAACGAACTCATGAGCCAACATTTGAAACCGTTAAGTATAGAGCAACTCCGGCCGTTCCCTTTGGGAAAAAGCATACAAAGCTTGCCACAAAAGTTCCAAGATGAATTTGCATCTCTGTACGAGCTCGTAAAGGGCTATACTCGAGATTTAGAAGCATATCGAGACCTTGAGGAACAAGCCCGCCAGGCTATCAGAGATACCATAACCACGATCAATTCCATCAGTGCAGCCTTAGAAGAATACGAAAGAAACTCGGATATTATTGTCAAACAGGTGGAAACATTGGATGCCTTATATAAGGAGTTTCTCACGTTAGAGACTTTACAATACCAGCTCCTCAGCTCGAACTATGACCAGTCGTTTCTCAAAATCAAGTATGCTAAGCTTGTGGCAGAAAGTGATAGGCAGTCAGATAAACTCGTAGACAACTACAGAGACTCGGGAGGCGATTTATCCAGTTTTCTCTTGCGTTTCAAGGATTCACGCAAGGCTTATCATGGGCGCAGAGAAAAGCTCAACAGATGGGAGGAAAACCGGGTATCAGGGTTTATCTGAGCAGTGAAAAGCACTTACAAAAGCTACTTACGTTTAGAAGTGAATCACCCTCCCCAATTCGATGTTTACACTGCATTTCCTTTGTCTGGCCCACCATTCGCATGATTTGATGTTTTTTATGCGGTGAGGATAATTTCTACACCACCACTTAGCGGTAAACGCATTTAATTTTTTTAGCAGCATGGTATTGCCCAAAGTTGCGTACGATACGTTCATGCCAATGCTTGTCGTGTGTTTCCTCAGCGGCTTTACCAGCAAACCGAATCAACTAAAATAAAGATGGCTCGTTCTGACCTTGATACCCCACTTTGGTGCAATAACGAGAAACAGCCAAGCTTTGGCTTGCGCATATGTGTTGAAATGGGTCAAAACGCAAGATCACGGCGAATTTCTTGGCTAGAGCAATACAGCTGCCATGCGTGTTTGGGTACGTTACGACCCCCGTCTGTGCCAAACCACACACACTCTTTCTTGAGAGTAATCGAACAGACTCGAAACAACAACAATTCATTTCTAGCTATTCAGTCGCAGTTTCATCGATGCTCGTTTGGTAAAGAAGTTACAACTAGAGGAATATACATTAGAAACGGCGGGACGCACGGCACTTGCCACGATAGGAATGACAGTGCCCATCACATCAGAAGTCACGTTGGAGATGCACTGTAATGGCATTATGATGCGCCGAGGGTTTTTCGTCTATCCCGATTTGTCGGAGCCCATGGTTCTTGGGACTCCCTTCATGCAAGACTTTGCGGGATTGTTGGACTTGTCGGCTCGTGAGTTCAATGGCTTGGTGTTGAATATTCGGGTTCCGCAGGACCTCACTAATGCCAAGGTCAAGCCAATTATACATATCGATGCTACCCATCTCGCGCGGTCGTGTAAGTCTTAAGAGAATGATGTGTTCACTGTACTTGTGCGGACCATCGAATACCTGTCGGAGGCGAAGGCTAATCTGGTTGACCCCCTGTTGCTCGACCCAAGGGAATACGCCAATGTGGTTACGGATCACCTTCCACGTGGGTTGCCTCCCGAGGGGTCGGTTCAGCACACTATTGAAGTCATTCCGGGACTAATGCGTCCCCAGAGGTCGCCGTATCGCCTTTCGCTAGAAGACAAAAGAGAATTGACGAAACAGATTGATCAGTTGTTACAGGACGGCAAAATCGAACCGTGTGGATCGCCATACGGGTGCCCCTGTGATAATTGTGAAAAAAAAGGATGGTTCCAAGAGGTTGTGTGTGGATTATAGGGCGTTGAATAATATGACGGTTCGAGAGAGGTTCCCCCTTCCATTGATTGACGACATTTTCGACGCCTTGCAAGGCGCAGGTGTCGAAAGCCATAATTTTTAGTTGAAAGTACGGAGTCTCGCCGATGCCCCCAGCTTCCGGCGGACTTATTATTTGTACATCGATATAATATGGTTGTAGAAGAGTCTTTTCGGGAGCAGGATGTGTATAAGACAGCGTTTGTCACACCGTTCGGACAGTATGCTTGGCGAGTGATGCCCTTTGGTCTTACCAATGCGGCATCTACATTTCAACACCTCATGAACAAGATTTTTCATCCCATCCTTCAGAAGTTCGTTGTTGTCTAACTTGACGATATCCTCGTTTATTCAAAAACTCCGGAAGAACACGCTGAGAATTTGAAGATTGTGCTCAACATTTTACGAGACCATCAGTTGATAGCTAAAGCCTGCAAATGTTTCTTCTTCCAGACAGAGTTACGGTTTCTTGGACATGTGTTACGTCCAGATGGTATATATCCCGACCCGGACAAGATTAAGACCATCCGAGATTGGAAGGAAATTAAGTCAGTGAAACAGGCGCAGAGTTTCTTGAGGCTCACAGGGTTTTACCGCCGGTTTATTCAGCATTATCCAAAGTATATGGCGTGTATTCATGATTACATCGCAGGCAAGCTGGCCTGGATGCTCGAGCACCAAGAAATGTTTGAACGCCTCAAAGAGAAATTGATGAGCCCACCTATTTTAATCCTTCCGCAACCTCAAAACACATATATGTTCTATACAGACGCTCCCGGTTACTACATGGGTGCGGTTCTCAATCAAGTTGATGCTGCGAATAACTTGAAGGGAGTCATAGCGTATGAGTCACGGAAATTTAAGGGAGCCGAGCTAGATTATGATGTCCGGAAAAAGGAGTTTTTGGCAAGCCAGTAAGTTGCCCCTTTTTGTGTGTTCCGTGGAACCAGGGGAAAAATGACCAATGAATTGGCATCATGCCCCAGAGTCCGTTCTCGGGACGGCGCGGGATTTAGCCCCCAATTTGTTTGTGCGGTAGAATCTGGGGCCGGGCTTCTCACCGTGAAACAGGACCCCAGCAACACTGGCCATTTGACGCTTAAATCATGGTTTTGAACAATGCCATGTGTTTCAAGACGATCACAACTTGCAAAAACTGCTCAGAATAAAACACTAGCATATAAGTAAGCGCATGTTGAACTGGTCTTTTTATGGCCAATCTCGTGTCGGACCGAAAATCGTGCCGAGATTTATGCCGAGCGATTCGCGCCGCCCGCCGCCCGCCGCCGTATCTATCGGGCGGGCGGGTTGCGATTACGGCTTGTGCTGTGCCGGCATGAGACATGAGAAAGTCGGAGCCGAAGCGCGCAGGCAGGAAAGAGGGAAAAAAAAAAGAATTAATAAGGGCCAGCGTTTGGCGATTTAAGCAACTTGCAATTTGGTGCACACAATCACTTATTCCACGCAAAACATAAATCATTTGTAAACGGCCATGTTCAGATCGCACGCACGCTTGTTTGCGACGTCTGCACGGGCGTTCAATGCCGCACCGAAACAGCCGGCCGTGGGCCCCATCAAACGTGCTTTCCGCTTTGTTGCTGGCGCCACTTTGTTGACCACTATTGGTACCGTCGGCTTTGTTTCGTACAAGGTGCACCGCGAGCTGTTCCCGGCGGAGCAGCAGAAGCAGGTGGCGACTTTTGAGGACGGCCGCAAGAAGAAAACATTGGTGATTTTGGGCTCTGGTTGGGGCCTGATTCCGCTCTTGAAGAATTTGGACACTTCTTTGTATAATGTGGTGGTGGTTTCACCAAGAAACTATTTCCTTTTCACGCCCTTGTTGCCCTCTGTGCCCACAGGCACGGTCGAGGTTCGTTCGATCATCGAGCCTGTTAGATCCGTCACGAGAAGATGTGCCGCCGAGGTCATTTACTTGGAGGCTGAATGTACCGATATTGACCCTGTCAACAACAAGCTTACTATCAAGCAGCTGACCACAGTGCACTCGGGCCACTCCGGCACCGACTCGGGCTCGTCGAAATCGACGCTCTCCGAGGAAATCGTCACTTCTTTGAACTACGATTATTTGGTGGTGGGCGTTGGCGCGCAGCCATCTACATTTGGTATCCCCGGTGTTGCAGAGCACTCCCTTTTCCTCAAGGAGATCAGCGACTCAACCAAGATTAGACGCTCCTTGATGGACATCATCGAGGCGGCTAACATTCTCCCCAAGAATGACCCTGAGAGAAAAAGATTGTTGTCGGTTGTTGTATGTGGTGGTGGTCCCACCGGTGTAGAGGTTGCCGGTGAGATCCAGGACTACATTGACCAGGACCTCCGCCAATGGATGCCTGAGGTCGCTGATGAATTGAACGTTACTTTGGTCGAGGCAATGCCAAATGTGTTGAATATGTTCAACAGTAAATTGATCGAGTACACCAAACAGGTGTTTGAGGACACAAATATCAACCTCAGGACGAGCACCATGGTGAAAAAGGTCGACGACAAGAAGGTTTACGCTGAGTATAAGAAACTGGATGGATCGACGGAAAACCTGGAGATCCCATACGGTATGTTGATTTGGGCCACCGGAAACGCACAGAGACCCATAGTGCGTGACTTGATTCTGAAAGTTGACGAGCAGAAAAATGCTCGGCGTGGGTTGTTGGTCAACGATCACATGTTGCTTGATGGCCTGAACAATATTTTTGCTCTTGGCGACTGCACGTTCACGAAATATGCTCCTACCGCTCAGGTTGCTTTCCAGCAGGGTATCTTCTTGGCTGAGCATTTCAAGCGCTTGAATGATATTGATGCATTGAAGCATAAGATTGTGCACCCTGGCGCACAAGATAATGTTGAGAGATTGGCCAAGAAATTGGTGAAGTTGGAGACCTCGCTCGAGCCATTCAAGTACAACCATCAAGGCTCGTTGGCGTACATCGGCTCCGAGCGTGCTGTGGCTGACTTGGTTTGGGGCGACTGGTCAAATGTTTCTACTGGTGGAACCTTCACCTACTTATTCTGGAGATCTGCTTATATTTACATGTGTCTCTCCGTGAAGAACCAGATTTTGATCTGTTTCGACTGGGCCAAACTCTCGTTATTTGGCAGAGACATTTCCAAGGAGTAGGCCTAGATCAGGCGGAATGCTATTTGTTTCTGACAGATTCCACACCCTTATTTATTGATAGATTTTGTATCGACGAAATCGAAAGTTATGTAAGTGATTGTCTCAACTTTCACTTTCACGCACAAGCTCACGAATCACAGGTCTGTAGTGGGGCTGAGGCGATTTTCATGATACTTTGGAGTCTTGAAGTCAAGACCGAAAGATTATCAATTTCCCTTTCTCGCCCATAATCCATCATGTATCCATGCACGTAGATTAAACTCGGTGGCTGTGCCAGAGAAATAGTTTGAGGAATTGTCATGCACACATGACCACATTGTATAAGCGCAAGTAAGCTCACTCATTTCAAATATCTGAGGCGACTAGGCTATATTTGACAATCTCTACCCAGATTGCTAATGTATTTGCTATTTTACAATGAAATTCGCGTATTTCAGTTTTCGGCTGGTCCGTCCAATGAATGATCGCTCCATCTTATATTCTGACAAGGAAAAAGGGATCAGTGTTTTTGTCTACTGTTCTTCAACCCCCAAAACCTCTTGGTTCTTACGTTCCCGTTCCAGACGCCCACACATAAGCTTTGTTGATAAAGAAGACATATCATAGAATATCACATCGTAGGTTCCAGTACCATGTCTTCAGTCTCGGCAGGGTCATATACTGAAACACCCAGTTCATATAGTTCAAAAGTGGCGTTATTGTTGTTATTGCCAAGAATTGTAGGCTCAGAATCCAGAACAATAAGTGTGTTTTGAAGCTGTGGCCACATTTAACACATAAGCTTCCACCGGCCAACTTTTGGCTTCTAGTACCAGGCTTTGCCATTGCACGAATCTTTTGGCTAATTTTGAGCAGTCATTGTTCGACAATATATGCGAGGCTGGATTCCAAATGATAAACACATTGGTTTTTTTAAAAGCATGAATATCCGATGTAAGCCCGCCACAATCGAATGAACAACGCAATGGCTTCAATTTTCAAAGCTATTCCGACTTGGCTTGACCTTGCAAACTACCACCACGTATTGTACAATGATTTGTAGACCCACGCATCACATTCTATTGTTTTTTCCGCTGAGGAAGCGGCAAAGTTAAATTTAACTCCTAACATGAAGGTCGTTGTTGCAAACAATACACACGGAATAACATTATACCACCTTCTGCCTCTTCTCGGGGCTTTTCAGAGATATAAAAAACGCGAGCAGGTCCCAACCTCGTAGCAGTCATATTCCTGATTACTACCTCAATATTAAAATCTGCGCAATGAAATTCGTTCCTCTTGCAATCCTTTCTGCAATCGTCGCCTCTATGATCATTGAATACTTAGAAGAGAAATCTTCGCAGCCATCAGGAATCTATGAAATTGCGGGCACAGACGGTTTTGACATAATCGAGCTTGAAAAGCGGTACAGCCTCAATGGCACGCCTTTGGGCGATGATCAGACTCGTGTGACGTCTCAAAAATGACATTATTAAAAACGACCCAGCTCATACCAGAGCAATTATGGCACATCCACAATGAATCAGGTGTCAAGCCAAAAAGGCTGCCAAAGAAGCTGACATGTCTAAGTTTAGTGCCAGATACGACAAGCACACACCTAAGCGGGGTTTGGAAGGCTCAAGCTAGGCAGCTGCCTCAATAGGAAGGGATGTATCCTCCGAAGGAATATCTTTGTTTTACCCCAAGACATGGCTTTACTAAATTAAGTTGATTGACACTTCGTATGGTCAATATATTTCCCCATATTCTTTTTATCTCTTTCGTTTCCTTCAAGGGAAATTGCACAAAGCATGCTTGCTCTCAACCGTCGTAGCAGCAAGTTCGATTGAGATTTCTGTACATCCAAGTGAGGCATCCGTAAAAGATCTGAAGCATAGAGGGGAAAATATTCAAACGCCTTAATGATATATTGCCGCTATTTACTCAAACTAATGGCGTTTTACGATTCTTGGTGGTCTGTTCATTGGCGCTTATTGCCACACGACAGGGTTCAAAGTGCAGCGCCACCAAAGAAGCGTTAGTAAAACAACCTACGCATGAATAAAGTATAAGGGTTCAGTGGCTCAGACACCTACAACACCAATATTTTCTTACTGTAACTTGCTCAATACTGTTCCAGAGCCTAGGCGTTTAGAAGAGTCAAGGGGGTGGTGTGCTTTCGTGAATTGAGCCTGGCGCGCTCATATTATATCGAAATTGTACCTAATGAATACGTCTTAGTGTACCGGGATAAATATTTCTTTTACGCTTTCGCATTGTTAACCTCAAGGGCTTCCAGCACATTCTGCAAAGAAAACACTTTTTGTGGTGACTGAGTGGTAATTTGATCATGTGCAGCGATTCACCATCTCATTGACTAGTACACTATTGAATTTCTTTTGAATACACCTACTTTGACAAAAGCTTCTCTTGGCTGTACTTTATCTTTTTGCAGTTAAGATCAAGATTCTATAACTCCGGTGGGTCCCAGCTGCCGAAGAGTTTTAGGCAAAGCAGGCATCTTCAAAATCAAAAATACACCGAAAACAGTCCATTTATGAGATTTTACATGAAAAGATTGCCCTTAATCCAGTGCATGTTTTCGTACACTTTCACACCTTTCCCTATGCTAATAAATATCTCCACATCATGGAAGTGACGTCAGTGTTGCGAGAATCGGTTTTTTTGGCCGCACTTTCTTGCGATTATTTGTCACGCCCACGGCGTAACAAATCATTGTCAACTTCACATGTCTGGGCAGTTTCCAAGACGGTTTTTTATGCTTTAGAGCAGATGTATGCGAGGTTTCTTGTCTATAGATACAGTTTTTCCCCTTCAAGAAAAAGGGGAAAATTACACCTTTCGCAAGTCGTGTTACATTATCCTTGATTTTCGTTCGTCTTAAGCACATCCTTACGATTACATGAGCCATCTGTCCATTTTCTGAAATAAGTGCGTAACTATTAGGCCTCCGCGCGTAAGTACGTGCGTTTTTAGTGCCATTGCTCGTTGTTACGGACTTCACTCCTGGTCACTGTGACCCAGAGATGGGCAAAAAGCGCGTAGCCGCGTAGAGAATTTAGTACGCTACGCTACTGAGTAACTACGCTCTCTACTCTACGCAACGAATACGCTGGCCTCCGCGTAGCTACGGAGTAGCGTAGATAAGAGAGCGTAAAGCTTGTATGCAGTATACCATATATATGGATAGATAACCGGTTTAACGGGTATTTTAATGGTTAATTTTCGATCAGCCCCTGGTATGCATGCACAGCATTCATTACGAACCGTGAAGTCGCGAATTGCGTGCATTGGAAGCGCATGAAGTCGCGAATGGCGTGCCTTAGATTATCATACGCGCCATGTTAGGTGTTCAATTTAGGCAAGTACTACGAGTTGCCAAGCAATGCACCTCCGATTTTCTTGACGCCAGACCCGAACTAGAGCTTTTGAAGGAGAGAAAGAAAGCTTTGAGCCACTTACTGACCACTATCTTGCGACAGTTAATGAAGAAGAGCGGGAGGATAGTATGAACATTTCCTGCAATAGACCACGGTCACCAGTGCCATGAATTCGCTTGCTCTCTTTTTCGAGCAAATGTTTGTACGTCTGACTTCATCTAATTATACCAGTTTCTTACGTTTTTAATTAGCGCTACCTGATAGATATCTCTATTCCCAGTAATACTATAGACTATACGACATCATTCATACCCAAATTTTGAGACACAGCTTGCTAAATACTACGCTACGCGACGCATTCGTAGCGTAGCCCGGTTTTCAAGCTACGAATGCGTAGAGTAGAATTTTTCGTGGCTACCCTACGCAAAGTAGCTACGCATGCGTAGCGTAGGCCTTTTGAACATCTCCGCTGTGACCTCATGAGAGTTCTGGTGCATCTATATCTAGATTTTCTGCGATCTCTGAATGATATTAGTAAAATTTTGAGGCTTTATCACATTTCAACCTACTAATGTGAATCATGCACTTTCGGTGGTTCATCGAGAATGAAAATCAAGTGTATATTAGTCAGATACATAAAGATAAAAAACAAAAACTACTCAAAACATTTGTTTCGAAACTAGTTCACGCCACCGTTTGCCTCATTCACAAAAGGAGCAGTGAACGCCAAAGCCCACGCTTTACTCTGGCCTCCATCCATGTCTGTGTCGAGATTGAATGCAGGGTTCGTGAAATAGTCCCATGCCCCCGCAGGATCGAAAAAGACCCTGTTGGCATTCAAAACACCCCTCCACTTCTGCGTTCTCTCCACAGTCTGCACATTGTGGAGAACCTGGTTCCATTCTTGCTCGGCAAATTGTGAGCTTCTCACCAGTCCCAAAGCGGGTGTCATGGGAATCATTTGAACTCCATGTATCTCCTCAGGCGAACTCCCAAAAAATGTCATGTAGTGAAGTTTGTTCTCAAAGAGCAACCCTGCGACTTTGTTACGGGCTATTTCTTCTGGAACCACCTTATTGCCGGCTTTGTAAAGGAAATACAGGTCAAGCGACTCCGTTTGAATGCTCAACATCAATGCTCCTCTCGCCTCCATGGATGCGTCCTTAATCACCTTGCCCCACATCTTCATGGCATAAGAGAAATGCACATCTTCCGAGGTAGAAGCAAAGTCCTTTCCATCATTTACTACCTGTAAGCCTCCAGTCCACGAATGACCATGGAACCAGTCAAATGACCTGGACACTGGGAAATACTTGTCATCCTCGGAGGTATTGGCAACATCTCTTACCAACATGTTGATAAAATCCTTGTTGTCTAGTGCCCAAGTGCCATTTTTCTTGGAGTCAACGTAACCAACAAGCGCCGCCGCATGGATGATATATGCGTAGTGAATATTGTGGCCACTGTAAATCCCACTTCTGAAGTCATCGTCTATATTTCCAAATGCGCTCGTGGGTGTGACACCGCCCAACTTGGTGTCATAAAACAAGTTTGAATTCATTCTGTTGTCACGATACGCCTCGAAGAAACTCTTCAAGGCTTCCAAAACCTGGTTTGACAATCCATCGTCCTTAACAATACAGTGAAGAGCATACATCATGTAGGCATACTTGTCAACAGCCTTGCCTGTGAAGTATTGGTTTTTCTCATTCATCATCACTGACAAAACACTAACATTTGCAAGTTCTTCAGTGGCTGCTTGGCGAATAAGCTCGATTTGCTCAACAGAGTACTCGAGATCCGTTTTCTTGCCTTTCAAGTAGGGCAACCACTGAACATTATTGTCAACCGCATGAGAGAACAAGAGCTCCTTTGTCAAGTATCCATACATCATTCCCTTGGTCGTGGACTCAATTTTGATGTTCAGAGCACGGTTTGCCATCTCACCGTCAAACAAGGCCAAATGGTGCTGTAAAGCAAAGATAAGAGGTGTGTCCGAGCTTTCCGCAGTCTCGTACGCAATCTTGTACTGGGCTTTTCCGCAATTCATGAAACCAGAAAGTTTGGCATCCGTCACGTGCTGACCAGCAATCTTGTAGTACAAAGCTTGAGACTTCTCCTCCTCCTCTGGTGGGGCAAGTGCAACTTGAACGATAAGGCCATCAACAGCCTCGGAACCAATCAAATACGTCTTGTCATCTCCTTCCTTCAATTCAAACTCTGGATGAGACGCGGGAAGTTTCACCAGAACAAGCCAGGTTTCGCCTGTTCCGACAACAATGCGGTACAACTTCTTGAGAGCCTCCCTTGTTTCATACTCAACCTCAGTAAAGTTCGAAATGCCACCATTGCCTTCAATCCGTGCAAACAACAGGCCATGGTAGATAGAAGTCACAACTCCCATACCCTCCACCAATGGGAACTCAATATAGTCCTGGGCTTGAGATGCTTCTGGTGAGACCTTCACATTCACAGACATCAGTTTCATCTGAGATACGGTCATGTGGTTATGGCCTTGCGTTATGGAATCAGCGCCGAGAGAGACCCCGGGAACATTGATGGCATTCCAGTAATATTCCAGCCCGCCATGGTGACCGTTTCCTCCGAATGTTCTCCTCAGTGGCCTCGTATACTGCACCGAGATACCAAACTTGTCTGCGTTTTCCCACTTCACCACATATGGCCAAACATAAGCCGCTTGAGTTTGCTCGCCCGCGAATAAGTTCGTATAAAACTTATTGGTCTGGAATGGCAAGTTGTTCGACACACCAGGCAAGATCTCAAAAGGATGTGATTTCTCTTCAAAAAACGTATTTGGGTTGGTATACGAGATCGGGGCGAATAAATCGTCTGCGCTGACACACGGAGCCTCTGACCGAAGAACAAAACTTAGTGGATCTTGCTCAGCGGGCTCAGCTCTCAGAGTATTGGTATAGCCGTTGACTCCAGGAGCACTGTTTACCAATTCAGCTCCACCCGTGGCGGCAGATCCTGAGACACCTCCGCGGAATTCAATACCCGCCGTCGCTGAAGCTGAGAAACTCCATTCTTTAACAACGATAGCATCTGCCCCACTCACTGGAACAAGCGTGAAGAGGGGGTTGGCTTGCGTCATGCTAACAGGAGTCCCATGTAATAATGGAATGTGAATTTCGGTATCAGTCTTGAGTCCCTTGAAGAATCGCCAGTCGTAGTGGCTACCACTGGCCCATTGCCGTTCGCGACTTACAAGAAGCGCCTCATCAAAGTATTTGGTGGGCTTGTCTGTACTAAGGGAGTATTTGAGACTCTCGAGGTACATATTATCCTGTGGGGACAAAGTACCCTTTTGCGATAGT
>JAKTUB010000169.1:0-13082 GCA_030556465.1 Metschnikowia picachoensis
GTCTTTTTACAAGCAAGTTTCCGTACTTCTCCGTTTTGGAGTTGAGTACTCAGTCGTTTACCCATTCTATTCGACTTTTCAGTTGTAAATCGATCGATGGCTGACCATATAATTTATCTGTATTTCTTATCATTGTTTTTGTGTTACTTTTCGTATTGTTACCTAATATTCGACTCCCAAAATTTTTCCAAATTTCAACTAGTTGTAAGACGGCGTCTTTCCGTGACATCTCGACAGGACCACCCATTTCGGCGCCTCCACTTTTCGTAAATTCCAATTCCATTTGTTTTTCGATGTAATCTTTTCGTAGAACTAAAACCATTAAATTTATACGAACACTTTTCTGTTGTACTTTTCAAAAAAAAAAAAAAAATAACGGTTCCCTGCTAATAGATATCGGTTTTGACCAGAATAGTTGAATCTTTTTCGCCATGACGCGGGCTCAACTGTCCGGTCTTTTTTTGAGGCCCCAGGAAAGATATGATAAATCTTTAAAAAACCAAAAGATATCTTGTCAATCAAGTAGGTCCGTACAAAGCTTATCAGAATCAATGTGTCAGCTCTACTAGACGATTAGGTTATGAAATACCAATTCTTGGTCAATATACAAACAGATCAGACAAAGAGATAGTAGTTTAAAAGGACGTCCCTCTGGCCTTGAAGATCTGCTCGACTGAATCGACAACGCTGATTTTCAAGTCGATTAACGGAAACCCAAGAATACTTCTAG
The DNA here is from genome assembly GCA_030556465.1 of Metschnikowia picachoensis. Taxonomy (NCBI): domain Eukaryota; kingdom Fungi; phylum Ascomycota; class Pichiomycetes; order Serinales; family Metschnikowiaceae; genus Metschnikowia; species Metschnikowia picachoensis. Next base: position 731 of record JAKTUB010000169.1, read on the forward strand.
TCTTGGAGTTGTCAATCTTGCACATGCCAGCACCGATTTCCTCGCCAGAACCTGGCTTACCAACTGGGATCTTACCCTTCAACGACGGGAAGTTCTGATTAAGAATATCGGCGATGTCCTGGCCCGTGACCCTTCCGGAATTTAACAATAAACGTTGATTGGATAAATCCTTTTCAAACGCCACCAAATGGGCCTTAGCCACGTCTCTGACATCAACAAAGGCACCCTTAAATGCAGGCATAGGCTCGTCGCCGGTCATTTTCAAGAAAGAATTGATGAATTCCGAAGATGTGTTGAGCTCGTCCTTTACTTCGGAGTCAAAAGCCTGAGGCCCAAAGACAAACAGCGGATTTACATAATTTATAATGAAATTTGGCTTTTCCGCTGCAACAAAGTCCCAAGCGGCCTTCTCCGCAAACGTCTTCGAGCCCCTGTAACCCAGCTGGGCGTCCTTTTGTGAATCCTCCCAAGAAATCGTGTTCCACGACTCCTCAGTATTAGTGTGATTTGGATCAGTGACCAATTCCGCCGTGGCGATGGCTGCATAAGACGATGTCACCACCACTTTTGTGATTTGTGGGCCGTACTTTTGAATTGCACTGAGCGCGTTCTTCGTGCCGTTAACCGCCGGCTTGAGCAACTCTTCCTCGACATTGGTAGCCTTGAAATGGAAGGGCGATGCTGTGTGTAAGAATACCGTGACTTCAGGGTGCTTTTTCAAAGCTTCGTCAAAAGCACCTACAGGCTCGACATCAGGCACGATCTCATATGAAAATTTGTCAGAACTGAACAACTTGGTCAAATGTTTGCCTTTTTCGGCCGACCTCACAGTGCCCACCACACCATAGCCTTTGGTGAGAAGAAGCTGTACAATGTGCTGGGCAATGAAGCCTGTGGCGCCCGAAACAAACACAGACGTAGAAATTTTGGAGGTATATTATTTGAGGGCTGTACAAAGTTGCTATTTTCAAGCTCGCAACTGCACACACTAGGAATATAAGAGTTTTCAAAATCAGGTACGATGACAAATCGCCCGCAACGGAATTTCCAAGCGCCGCGCATATTTCGGCATAGCGGCCGGCGATTGGGGAGTTCGGACCCCGCGCTTCGTGCCCGACTAGGCAATAAGCGTTCACTACCGAGACCTGGAAGCTTATTTCTCGGCACGACCCTGCCGGAATCGGCTATAGTCGTGGGATATTTCTTTGGGGAGTGTAATGTATGATTTTCTGCTTACCGAATTAGAAGCAAGAGGCATGTTTCAAATTTGTCAATGCAGGGGAAAATCTCACTCTTCTTATGTGAAGAATATCACACAGAGTACGGCAAGAGTTGCTGAAGCCACACTAAGCGCTGCAATGGACTGCATGCGTTGCCTGTCCAAGTTGGACAGTCCAACTGTTAGGGTATGAATAGACCCTTAGGGCTATAACCCTAACTGGCTACGTGCGAGGCCTCGTGGGCCGTCGTGGAGGTGGTAACCCGACGACCCTAGCGCGGGCGAGTATTTATTGGAGCGGCCAGCGGCCGCGAGTAGAAATAGAAGACAAGCTAATTTTAGCCTAAATAGGAAAGGGACCCTACCCAGAATAGAGAAACCAATTTTTTTCTTAACATTTGTTAGCGCAGCCTGAATTACGATCATGACAGCAGAAAACATTACCGAAGCTAAGACAAAAAACGGACGCTAATACCAGAGCGATTCTCATTGGGAAAATTAATTATAAGTTGGACCTTAATGACCCAGTTTACTCCAATGACCGCGAGGCCGCTAGAGCCTGGTTGAAAGGAATGAAACGTCAATTCGACAACTATGACATCGTCGAAGATGACCAGAAAGTAGCGGCATGCATCCGCAACCTCACCGGGTATGCTGAAAACCTTGCAGAGAAACACGGCAAGTTTGATCTGTTCGAACAGTTTGAAAAATGGTTCGCTGCATCTATGAGAATCCCACTGGAACCAAAGGATATAACGTTGGAAATGCAGAAGACAGTGCCGACTGGGAAATTCCGACTCTACGGTCGCAAGTTTTTGGAACTTGACGCAAGGAACGCGTTATGTCAGTCTCCGGTTGACGATACGGAGATGAGACGTTGGTTCCTCGAGAATATGCGGAATATGAAATTGAAAAATATGCTTGTCCCGCAGCCGGGCTCTGTTACTGACCTCGTCGTGATGGGAGAGGATATCACTTTGGCCGGTCACGTCCCGGACTACAGCGAGTTTCAGGGTAATCGCTCCGCACAGACCAGCTACCGGGTAAGCAAGGAGATTCCTTCAGGACCGGCAGCACTGAAGAAGCTGTTCAAAAACCCTAGGGGAAATAATTACAATAGACGCTCCTACTCCTACAGAGAACCTAGTAAAGGCCTTACACAGCAACAACTTTACAGGGCACTGTTGGAGATAGCCCGCAACACTGACAATGATGACGACGAGTATGCCAATGAAGAAGATGCGCCTTTAAAAGAGTAACGTCGGCGACCACGTCGGGATTGTCGCCCGTCGTCGACGTACAAGATGAGCAGCCCGTCGTCGACGTACAAGATGAGCAGCCCGTGTCGCTCTGCCTTACAATGAACCGGTTATTTATATGCGAGGGTGAAGGACCGGACACGGAGCGCAGACGGAAGCTAAGGCAAGGAGGTGCCATCGCCGGCAGGGTTTGGAGTCAGGTAGGAGGTGCCACTAGGCAGTGACGAGACGTGAGGGAGGCCACGAGCCATATACATGAGTCCACGAGACCAATATTACAGGCCATGAGCCACATACTGCAGTCCACGAGACATATAAGCAGAGCAGAAGAGAGAGAAGAAGAGAGAGGAGATGAGACAGCGTTGGTAGGCGCGAAGAGACGACACGGGACGGAAGCACTGGAGGACAGCAAGATGCATAGAGAGGTCGATGTAGAGGTTGATGTTGAGTCGGAACCGGCGTTGCAGCTCGAGATCATATTAGATAAGGGTCACACATGTTTGGCGCTTTTGGATTCGGGCGCCACAGCAGATTTTATCAACGGTGAATTGGTACGACGGCTTAGCGTGCCTGAGATTCCACTCCGGCATCGCACACAAGCAACGCTCGCTTCCGCCGGGACCACGGTGGCTATCACAAGCAAAGTTATCTTGAATTTCCACTGCAACGGACTCGACATACTACGGGGATTTCACGTTTACTCGGACTTGGTCGAAGACATGGTGTTGGGGCGACCGTTCCTTAAGACTTATGCACGGGAACTCAATTTCGTCGCGGAGGAATTCAATGGTGTTCCCCTTAATCGACACCAACAGACCAAACTCAACGGCGTGCCTACACTGACGATCAATTTTATTTCAACTAAGCGAGGCACACGGGAATGCAAGAGTAGCCGATCTGAGGTATTTACACTACTCGTTCGGAGTATTGCGTATCTGAATACGATTGAACCTGGAGTGGTGGACAAGTCCTTGTTCGATCTCAGTGAGTTCAGAGATGTGGTGCGAGACGAGCTTCCGGATGGACTTCCCCCACGGCGAGCCATCGAACATAGTATCGAGGTGATCCCAGAGTCCAGACCGAAGTCACGACCTCCCCACCGCTTGACGCATGAGGAGAAGAAGGAACTCGCTTAAGAGAAAATCGAACCTTGCGGGTCACCCTACGGAGCACCGATGCTATTTGTGCGGAAGAAGGATGGTACTAGACGATTGTGTGTGGACTATAGAGGTCTCAATGCCGACACGGTGAAGGAACGCTTTCCGTTGCCTTTGATTGACGATATCTTTGACACGCTCGCAGGCGCTCGGGTGTTCTCATCCTTGGACTTGCATTCTGGTTACCACCAGGTGCGTGTGAAAGACAGCGATATATTCAAGACAGCGTTTGTGACGCCCTATGGGCAGTATGCGTGGCGTGTTATGCCGTTCGGACTTACTAATGCACCCGCTACGTTCCAACACCTTATGAATGACATTTTTCGACCAATTCTCAATCGCACAGTGGTTATCTATTTAGAGGACATCCTCGTTTTCTCAAAGACCACGGAGGAGCATCGGGAGCATTTACGACAGGTACTTGAGATCTTACGCGAACACAAGCTTGTGGCCAAGGCAAAGAAGTGTTTTTTCTTCCAGAAGGAACTACAATTTTTGGGCCATGTACTCAGTAGTGACGGTATCCGCCCTAACCCGGACAAAGTTCAAACTGTCCGCGATTGGTCGATGGTTGCTACCAAGAAACAGGCGCATAGTTTCTTGAGTCTTACGGGTTTTTACCGGCGCTTCATCAAGAATTACGCGAGTTACACGAGTTGCATCCACGATTTCATTGCCGGCAAAGTGGAATGGTCATCCACGCACGACGCCATGGTCAACGCCTTGAAAGAGAAGCTTACGTCCGCCCCAATCCTCATCCTACCGCATCCGGATAACGTGTTTGTGCTCTACACTGATGCGAGCCATTCGTACATGGGCGCGGTTTTACATCAGGTGGACCGAAATAACAAACTTCTCGGCGTGGTGGCTTATGAGTCGAAGAAGTTCAACCCGGCCGAACTCAATTATCTCGTGCGCGAAAAGGAAATTTACGCTGTAATTCACGCACTCAAAAAGTGGCGGCATTTTTTGTTGGACAAGACTTTCATCGTGTACACGGACCACGAGTCTCTCAAGGCGTTAAAAAAGGAAGGATCGCCTCCGGGCCGGCTCAGTCGCTGGTTAGATTTGTTGGAAGAATATGACATGGAGATACGGCACATAAAAGGTGAACACAATGTAGTGGCCGACTGGCTCAACCGCAAGGATGTGGACTTGCATTTGGCGATCGCAAACGCGACGGACGCACGACTGACCATTCCCCAGGTTGGTTCTCTCCAAGTGAATTATATCACTACCACGTTCACAACTAATCCCGGTTCGGTGACGCAATTACAGACGGAGTACGCGGAGGATCCGGTCTTTGCCATATTTTTCGACGTACTTTCAAACATAGGACATGGCCACTGAAGTTGGAGCATACCCTCCTGCACTACCGCATCTCGGATGGCTTGCTTTATTACTCAATTACGACTCGTGACTACCCTCGTCTCTGCATTCCTCAGGGAGCCACTCGCTCAATGATCCTTCAACAAGCGCACGATTCCCTCGCTGCGGCACATAGAGGGACAGAGAAGACGTATGAACTTGTTGCTAGACAGTATTACTGGAAAAATATGGCCAGCGATTGCAGGCGTTACGTACAGCGTTGTGATGTATGCCAGAAGACTAAGGTTGACCGTCAGGTGCCAGTAGGCCTCCTCACCCCACTCGAAGTACCTCTCGCTCCATGGCAGCAGATCGCGATGGACTTTGTCGGCGGGTTTCCGATGCTGCGAGGTTGTGATCGAATCCTTGTCGTTGTGGATCTATTGACTAAGATGGGCCATTTTGTACTTTGCCAAAAGCGCGGTTTCGACGCAGGTATGTGTGCGCGTCTCCTACTGAACCACGTGTTTCGCTACCATGGATTACCGGAATCGATCGTCAGCGACCAGGACACTCTTTTCACTGCAGAGATCTTTCGCGCCTATACTCGGCAATGGGACATAAAGGCTCACTTTGCAACGGTTGAGCATCCGCAGTCTGACGGACAGTCGGAGCGCTCCATAAACACATGCCGCGAACTCATTCGGTCGGTGCTCGCGAGTCGTCTTCCCGAGAAAACAGAGTGGGTCGATGTGATTCCCATGGTAGAGTTTGCGTACAAGAACTCGGAGCACGCCGCGACTGGAGTTACACCTTTCTTCGCCAATTATGCCCAGCACCCGAGGTTGCCCCTATGCCTACCCGCGACACCATTTTCGTATACGCGCCGCTTGCCACGCGCGGACATGGCGGAATCTCTTTCAGCGCTCCACCATACAATCATTATGCGGGTCCGCGATACTCTAGGCGACTACCTCCGAGACATGCAGCGGCGCGTAAACAAGGAACGCCGGGACGTCGTTTTCCTGGTGGGGGAGAAAGTGCTAGTGCGACGAGATAAGATTTATCGCACCGAGAATAACAGGAAGTTCTTCAACCTTTACATGGGACCGTTCACGGTTACGTAAGTGATGCATGACAATGCTTACAAAGTACACATTACGGCGTTACCTGAGTACAGAACCGGCCGTGGATAAGACGTTCAACGTTACTAGCTTGAAGCCGTATAACGCGCGTGCGAATGATTTCGAACGACCGCCACCTACGAGTGTGACAGAAGTGTGTGACAATATACAACAGATCGAGCGAATTGTGAAGGCCACTCAAGAAAGCGTAACGCTTAAGTGGAAGGGCTCGACGTTTCCGGTTACACTCACGATGGCGCAGTATCGGCAGATCACTAGATCATTCCGACATGTCTTAGAAAAGACATAACATTCGCAACCCGCGTAGTATCGCATTCCACTCCCCGCGCGGGAATGAGGATGAACCCGCCGCGCACGAAGGCTCACAGTTCCCGGCTATCATCACACATCAGTATCCTTGACGAGATGCCAAATGTTTTCGCCGTTCCCGGAACAGACTCCGTGTTTTTTTCCTTGAACAAGCAGTACTTCGGATGCTTCTCAAAGGCTTCTCAAAATCTTCTCAAAAGCTTCTCAAGAGCTTCTCAAAAGCAGGAAGAAATCCGGCCAAAGGCCCCTGAGAATCACTAACATTCGTATCAATCCTCATGTAAGCCTCAAATATCCTCGAAATCATCAAAGTCGTCATCATCTTCCTCTTCTTCGTCCTCGTCCTCCTTGGCCTCTCTTTCGGCCAAGTCTGCATAGTAAGCGGCAAGCACATCCTGCGCTTCTAGCTCCTTGCGGTCGGCGGCTGTAAGCGGCGCGACAGATTCCTGAGCCACGCTCTCCGCATCAGGTACACCCCCGTTTCTGGCCTTGACCTCAACTTCTTTAGTCTTCACTGGAACTTCCGGTTTCTCAGCAGCACTTCCGTCCTTGACAAAACTGCTGTTCTGCCCAACTGTAGACAGCGAGTGCCACGATGGAAGTGCATTCTGCTCCAACCGCTGGCGGCGCTGTTCTTTCTCCTGCTGCTCTTTTTCGTAGTTTTCGTCGGACGCCGTGATCGAGACATGCAATGTGGCGTTTGCCTTCAGCGCCGCATTCTGCAACAGCGCCAGCATCTGCAGCTTCAGCTGGCCCGGCAAGCGACTCTGGAGTGTGTATGAGGCCGTGCTGGCAGACTGTGCAGGGATCGCTTTTGTGAGGGCCATTTCGAACGTATTATCCTCAATATGGGAGTTATCAATCTTTTTCAAGTACAGAATGATCGGGTCCACTTGTACCATTAGCCGCTCCAAGTTTTCCTGCTTCAACAGTGCTTGCTGCAGCGAGTCGTCCTCGACCAAGACCGCGCCACAGGTATCGCATAGAAACGACAGTTTGTCATCGCTCAAAAGCGAGATCGCGTCCAATTGCGACACTTTTTTCCCGCACCGCAGGCACCCGTAGCCGTGTGGATTACCGTACAGCAGCATTTCTTCCTTGATCGCCAGTACGATCAGGTGCACACGCCACTTCACTGAGTCGATTGCCTCTGTAATGTGTATATAGTAATATGTCCGGTTTGTGAGCCGTTGTTGGGCGTTTTCTTCCTTCTGCACGTGACTCAGCAAGAGTTTGTCGTCGACAAGCTTGTTGCAAAGCGATCGGAGTTCCTTACGGTGGATACCTAGAAGGTATATGAGATCATCTTCCGAGAGCACAGAATGAAGCAATACCGCATCGAGAATGAGAATATATGGGCGCAGGTAGAACCCGCGCGCGACAAACCGGATAAGCGAACGTGTCTTGTCGTCCATTTTTATTGTAGTGGGCTTCTGGAGGTGTTTGACTTGGGCTCCAGTGAAGAATTGAGTGTTTTCTGGGTGCTCTGTCTAGACTGAGATTTTGTCTTGGTTTTTGAGGTCTAGCGACAGCAACCTCGGGATGCGCACGACCCGGAAAAGAGTGAGTGAGGGCGCGGAGTGAAATTCTTTCACCGCATATGGAGGGGAGGGTGAAAAGTCCCCTTCGACTGCATGAGACTTGCCTAAAAGGGATATTTTTAAAACAAATTTCATGCTCCGAGGTGCGTCTAGATGCGTCAAACACAACAAATTTTATTGACAATCCTTCCCAAATAGGCCACTTTTCCAGGCTTTAGAAGAGAAAATCAATCATTGAGAGGCTACTCCATAGTCGAGAACAAAGTCTCAGGTGAATATCGCTTTTGAAAAACGAACGACTTGAGTCAAGATCTTTTGGGTTAGTCTAAAAAAGCATGATGTGAGCCTGAGCTTTGAGGGCTGAGGCGCCTGGCGCCGGTTGTGTTTTTTGAGATGAAACGTCAACGTCTGTCTCTAACTGTTGTCTCTCTATCTCTGATTACAGGTGATTTTCTGAAGCAATTCTAAATTAGATTTGTTTTTGTTGCTCATGAATGATACATCATAGGAAATAGAACACAAAATGAAGGATTCAACGATAACTTGAGCTAGAATGGGTCGCCACGCGCCAATGTTTCTACAAATAGTAAAAGGAGTACCTGTACTCATATCAATTCACTAATCCATACTCGAAAATGAGAGAGCCTCTAATATCCTTGCTTGGCAAGAATATTCCCCGAATCTCGAATACCCTCCTTCATGAGATCGCACATAGAACCAACGTAGTTATGTATTTGTTCCGCAGAATCTATCTCGAGCCGTCGTCAAGAATACCTTTGCACCTCTTTTATAAGCTTTTCATCATCCAACCTGATAGAATGCTGTTTGTCTGCTTCTCTCGTCTGTGTCGCCGTTTGCGAATCAACGATGTTGCTGGCGATTTGTTGGAATTGTGTTCCTGGACCTTGACTGAGAATACATCTATCCCAAGATTGTATCTTCTTCTCGTCCTTGGCCATTCTCTTCATTTTGCCTTTGGCTTTTAACTTCTTAGAGTAGACTCCTAAATTGCTTATTTGCTTCAATCAGATAACTTTCATCCAAAGCCATAGCATCTGCCATAGTGGATTGAGCAGCCACAAAATCAAATGAGATGTCGTTTTCGCATTTAGCGTCTAATGAAGCCGAGTCTGGAGGCAGTTCGGAGTCCTCCTCCAATCTTGTGAGGTCCAGAAGGCCGGAGACGCTTGTATCATTTGCTCTTGCTGCCGTTCGTATTATTTCCAAGCTATTGGACACTGGTAAGAAAGAACTCCCACTGTCTGACGTTGCAGACAGTGTATCTGAAGTAGAAGATCTCGCTTTCCAAAATCTTTTGGCTAGAAATATGTGCTTGCATAACGAGCCGCTATTCTGGTGTACAAGACACGTACAGGTGTCGTTCTCCAGACCAGCGAGTTCAAGGTGTACCAAATACTGCGTTCCAATGTCGGTAAACTAGTTAATAACTACACTTGTAAAACTCCACACCAGCCATGCTACCTTGAAGTTCTGGGTCTGAAGTAGTTGTCTTTCCCCTCAAAATTTCAGACCGTCGGTAAGAATACTCAATTTCATACCTTTCCATGAATTCCAGCAATTCAGCTACGGTCATACTAGGTTTTGCTCGATTCTGCTGGAAGTTAGGGTTGGCATTTTCCAAGTTTATCGGTTTTTAAGTTTTCGTATGATAGTTTCAGAAATACTGACTTTTTTTGTTAGTTTTTAAATTCATTTTTTTTTTTCATGAGCGAGCCCGAGCAGATAAAAAAATACGTACGATTCATTTTCTTCAATCTATTTGGTGATAAGGCCTAAACTTCACTGATTCTTGACAGTTTTAGGAAAAAAACGAGAGAAAAGGTCGACGTTTCCTTTGTTTACTTTGATTCCACTGACGATTTGGACGCGAATCTATCCTGTACATAATTCTTTTGTCTTTTTATTAAATACAGGACATATGCACGAGGGTTAAAATTTGAATGGGAGAAAAAAAGGTGCTTTTACGAGTGCGACTAAATCTCCGAATTTTTAAAATGCAGTCCTTCATATTGATTTTAAAATGTGCAGGAGTCAATTTCAATCACCGGAACGCGATGTAAACAAACAAACCTCCACGTTCGAAATTCCCATTTCAAAGCTTTCGAGTCCAATTTTTACAACTTAAAGAATCAATTAAGAGAGCCAATACTTGCAGAATAAGAAGGGGAATGATAAGTACGTATATTTCAAGTGTGCCAAATTTACATTGAAGGCACAACTTTACAATCAAAGCATACATTAACATCTCAGGCAAAGAAGCACAAATCTTATTCAACAAACTTGAAATAACGATAAATTTTGGAAACCTCAATCCTCCTTTTAAAACCGATCGTCAATCTCTTGAAATGACCGTAGCCGAATTGGATACTCTCATGAAAAAATTTGCGATCGAGTATTTTTATCGGCGGATAGGAGTTTTGAAGTCAAAGCCAAAAGTCGCCAATCCGAAAAGAAGACGCCTTAGTCTGGCTGGTCTGGATCTGTACGAATGCAAATGTGCCGGGAAGAGCAAGGAGAAAACAACACAAGTTTTGCGAGAGAGTTTCTCGGTTGCATGTGAGTGTCGTGCTGCTTTTATAATCAACTATCCGGTGGGTTATTGTCATACAGAGAATGAAGAGCTCAACGTAGCCGCTCTCGGAGAAAAAGTGGTTCGTATCACGTGGTCATGGAGACATAATCACGATTTTGATAACCCGGAGTTTTTCATGAGTTTGCCTTTGTCGAAAATTGCAAGAGAAGCGCTCAAGGAAGCAGTGATAAAGTATGGAATTACTTGGTTCTATATACAACACATGCAAATTGTGGAACGCATAAAAAGCAAAGAACTGAGGACATGGGAATTAATGAAAGTTGAAATTCGACAATTACGCTACATTTTGAGCCAGATTCCTCAGAATCAGCCGTTCAGAAGACATGTTCCAATTGTCGAAGGGTTTGGGCTTTGGCCAGAAAGATTCTGTCAGATGGTGGACTAGCCGAATTCACAACAAAGTTTAAAACTCTCGATGAGAGAGATGACTCGAGCGTTTTCAAACTCGAAAACGGAAGAGATATTTGGTCTTTTTGCTTCATGTCGAACTGAGAATTGTTGAGGCAAAATTCATGGATAATTCATCTCGACTCGACTCATAAAATGTGTTACGGACTCGCAAGAGACGAAGCGGCTTACTTATCTACGATTCTCGTGAAGGATCAGAAGACTGGACGCGGTGCACCAGTTGCTTTTATGATAAGTAATTCGGGCAGATCTCGGGTAATTGCAGATTTTTTGCGAAAAGTACGAGCATTTACCTCTTTTGAACCACGGCAAGGGGTCATAGATTGTGATAAAGCCGAAACAGCGGCTTTGAGGGCAGTGTGGGGGGGGCGATTTCCCCATAATGTACTGTCGGTTTCATGTTCAAAAGGCTTTCAAAGACTACTTAAAAAAAACCAAACGGCTGTGCAAAAGACCTCAAAAACGAAATGTGTGCAGATTTCACAGAGGTATTGCTAAGCAGGACAGAAACAGAGGCAGCTCAGAAGATGAGCTGGTTTTCGAGTAAACACCAAGCTCACAAAACTTTCATTGCATATGTCAAAAGACAATGATTTTCGAGGAAAAACCCTTATTATTGAAGGGTGTAATGCGAAATATGCGCCAGGCCAAAACACGAATAACTATATTGAATCATACCATGCTAAAATCAAGCATAAAAATTTTTTGGGAAAAAAATGCGATCAAAGACCGGACACGTTAGCTTTTAAGCTTTACGTATTCATTATTCCGTTGTACATTGTTAACGAAATGAGGGCTGAAGAGAACTTAAAAAGAAGAGTCCACGATAAAGCTGAGAACTCAGCCAAGCGCAAAGCGGATGAGCTCTCCGACGAAGATGTCGAGGCAAAAATTGTCCTCACGGACAACGGATAAATCACTGTTCGGTCCTTCACTGACAACACAAAAGAATACCCAGTACGCCTTGAGCTTGACGGGAAGTTGATAAATACATGTCCATGTCCAGCTTATTGCAAAACTGGATCGATGTGCAAACACGTGTTTCTTGCTCGGAGATTTAAGTCGCTTATGTCATCCGGTCAGAATAGGCTTTCGCAGCAGCCCTCTCTCAGCGGTAGCGCCAACTTGGTAGACGATGTTGGCATGGATCCGACAGAACCTACTTCAAGTGAACTCAATGACCTTCCTGTCATGGATCCGATTCCGGGAGAGGAATGGGAAAGATGTTTAGTTGCCGAGTCACGAGGCCTCGAGCCTGAAGATCAGAGTACCTTTGATTCCGCATGTGATCTGTCTGACTTCTTCCTGGAATCCAGTTTGGAATTTGATAGAGGGCGTGAGGCCACAGCTCTTCAAGATCTTCTAGAAGTGTCAACTGAAGAGGAGTGCGTT
>JAKTUB010000170.1:0-13062 GCA_030556465.1 Metschnikowia picachoensis
GGAGCGTGGCTCCCAAACCCCAGGCATCGGTGAGGGGTTATGTGTAGGTCGAACTACATGCCGCAGAGGGGCCTATTATTCGATTCTGACGGGTTTGTTTGGCTATTGTGGTGGTGTGGTTGGTAGATTGAACTCGGCTTTCTTTAAAATTACTCATTGTACGTAACAAATATCTCATGACAGGCTAGAGATACGGTGTCTTCGAGTACTATTGAGGTTGACTTTAACGTCTTAGGAATACCTTTGTGAAGAGTAGCAGATCTAATAGGGTCACCGACGTTTATTGTTTTCAAATTTCTTTTTCACAACAGGCGTGAAACATCCTATTCTATGCTGGGCTCGCAGCACTCTTCAGAATATATAAAAATACCCTGACCACCACTTCTGTTCTGGCCCAAAAAAGTATTCTTTAACTCAAACCGTAATTTGAATCTGCTCTTAACACCTGGAAATTCACATCTCTTTGAGGCTACCACGTTACATTGTGCGGCGTTGCCCACTTCGTCCCAGTACAAGGGCACTGCCTCCTGTTATCACTGTCATTAATGCATTTCATGTGTCATGTCTGGTTTTTCATACCTTACAGATATCAATTGTGTACTTCATCTAGTAAAACCAGTCTGGCCTTCCACTATCACTGGGGGAAGCCATAATTATACATTATACTCGAGAATCGGGCAACTCACGTTGGCCGTCTGCCAAGCTTCATGGAACACGGCTAAGGTAAGGCAAATGGGGTACCTAACCTGTTGAGTTTAAATGATTCTCCCATTGATGCAAGTAGCAATAAATCTCTTTTAGTCAGCATCTTTCAGTCCACATTCTATGAAATCACCAATAAAGTTCTGCCATACCTATCTTTTCTTGTAGATACAAGGCTTCAACAACCACAGGCCTTCAGGAACTCTCTTGCGCTTAGATTCGAGCTCTTCCTTCTGGGTTTCCTGCTCCACGAACTTCTTGCGTTTCTGCAACTTCTCTTTTCTTTGATTGATGATTTCCCTCGAAGGTTTGAAAAACTCGAACCGAGTGAACATCTTGTTGAAGTTGTCAGTCTTTTTGTGATAGAACCCAAGCAATTTCAACGAGTTCACAAATTCCTCACCCACACCATTATCCCCATGTGGCTTGGCCTTAGCATTCGTGGACTCACTAAATCTCGACTTGATTTCGGCAATCCATAGCTCGCCATTAGGCGCAAGAATCCTGTATGCCTCTTCCACAAAGTCCAAGAAGTTTGTGCCCATCAAGGCAAGGCAAAAAATAACAATATTGCACGACTCGTCCTCCATCGGCACGTTTTTTATATCTGCCACTGTGATGCGTTCATTTGCCTTCTTCAAGTCAAAACTGTGTACGTCCACATCTAATGTCCTTGGGCCTTGCTGCGCAGCTTTTTTCTTGTCAGATTTGTTTTTACCGTTGTATTCCCTAACAAAGTTGTTGATGTCCAACGCAAATTGCGCCTCACCGCATCCCATATCAGCAAGTACGATTTTTTTGCTAGCCATGCCAGGTAAGCCACCTGGAGCGTTGATAGGGCGCGCGGTTCTGGCCTTAAATTGATCCACCAACACATTCACCGGATTCTCGGGCCACAGCTGAACCTGCGACCTGAATCCTTGATGATATTCGTCAAAAAGCGCCGGCTGGTTCTTGACCAATTTCAATGCGTTTTCAGAAGTGGTGGTGTAGAGCTGTTCGTTGATCCATCTGAACCTTGATCCAGAAAGTTTAGCCATCATTTTCTGTTGTAAAGGTGTCAAGTTTGCAGGCATGTCAGGGACTGGCGCCCGAACTTCATCAGACTGTGCATCTTTCGAGTCATTTGAGTCTTCAGAATGTGCCTGGTTTCTTTTTTTATTCTTATGTTCACTATCTTTTTCATTTGTAGAACGTTTTTTGTTTTCCAGCTTACCACCACTACCAGAGCCGGATTTCTTTGAGTCCTTTTTTGGCTTCTCTTCTTTCTTTTTGAGCCCGCCCATTTGGACGTTTTTGGCCTTGATATCCCATCCAGCAACGTCAAAAAGAGCCATTTCGTATAAATCTAAGGTTACTGGAATATGCTTTACGGAATTTACGATGGAGGCATCTCATTATCTCGGCGGCATGCGACACGTGCAGGATAGGGCATCGGCATCCATGCTTATGGGTCACAATAGGGCGTAAAATTGATAAAATCTTCAAGATTAGAAATCATAACCATCCGCGGCAGGTAGAGATTTCAAAATTACCTGGCTTATTCTCGAAAAGCCCCCAGGGCCCGATCAAACTACACTGCCATGAAACCATCAAGCTAGGGCTTGTACACAGGATACGTATATGCAGGACCAACTGATCGAGGTTCTTAGTTCGGTTCACAAAGAACATATTTACACACCCAATTCACGTACACCAATATCTTCTAAACTCCTCTTTCTTCGCTGGAATGCGATGTCCAGGCTCAAAAAAGACATCGCTCCGGGAGAGCCCCACATAGCTCTACGGCGGAAAGGCGTGTCATACTATGTTCCCTCACTCTTTCATATGGCGCCTACGCACCAGAAAATCGTGCCTTTGCTTATCAGAGATGTACTACGATCGAAAAATCCCTTGGAAATATACGGTGCGCAGGGGTTAAGAATCAACCAGGAGGGCTATATCTTGGTGAAGAATCACCCTATCAAAACTCTCAAGATATGTGGCCGCGTGATGCTGTTCACCACTCATAACTTTCCTAGTGCATTTGGACACAAGGACTACGAGTTCTATCTTTTGTATGTGGATGATTCGCTGGGTCACAAACTGACGGTCTGCGTGAAGGCAGATCCGAGTCACATCACAGCAAAAGATTTGGAAACAGATGGCCTTTTGGCTGAGATTACAGGTGTTTTGGCACCTTTCCACGACGGCGTCAAGCAGATCCAGGCAAGTGAAATCACAATTGTGGGAGGAAAAGCAGACTTCGAGGTGGAATGCGATTGGTGGGCGCATGCTTTGAAAACAAGAAAGTTTCTTCAAACTCCGTGGATTTACATCCCGCCTAGAATTACCCACGTCGATGCACCGGCGCCTGTGTTTCAGTACAAAGATTTGCAAATCCGCCACCAGAAACGGCAGATTTTGCGTTCGCTTGCAGATGACAATAGTGATGGCTTGAATTATCCAGGAAATGAGCCAGCGCAAGTGATGGACTCCTTTGCTCTATACGCTAAACACGAACCCAATAGGAACCTTCGTGAGGCTCGTTACAAACCACTTTTGCGGAACCATAATAAGCATGCGTCCATGGCTCGGCGCCCAGACCTGTTGTGCGGGTCACAAGAGTTAGACACTATCGAAGTGATCGATCTCACGAGCGAATAATCCGCGAGGTCAGGTCTGAGGGCAAACACAACAACGCGGGTCCCAAATTCATATGAAACACAATGGAAAATAATGGATACGGTGCTAATCATGTAGTGCTACTCACACAAGGCCGGAAAATCCGTGCCTTTCGACATTTAAATGAAGTAACTCTGGCCATGAGTACGCTTGTTTTGAATGTTATGTGCTGTGTGCTTGCTTTAGAGTGTGTCCAAATAATAAAGAGCTAAGTTTTTTTTTCCAGCCGCAATAAGTATTCTATTGTTTTTTGACTAATGGTTCGAATAACGTCAAATGAGTCTTCCACAGAGGCCATTGGCGATTGTTAGCAGTCTTGAGAATTCATGCAAACATACTCAGAGCCAGAGATGGGCAAAAAGTGCGTAGCCGCGTAGAGAATTTAGTACGCTACGCTACTGAGTAGCTACGCTCTCCACTCCACTCAACGCTTACGCTGGCTCTCAGCGTAGCTACGGAGTAGCGTAGAGTAGAGAGCGTAGAGCCTGTATGCAGTATAATATCTATATGGATAGATAACCGGTTTTAAGGGTATTTCAATGGCTAATTTTCGAACAGCCCCTGGTATGCGTGCCCAGCATTCTTTGCGAACCGTGAAGACGCGAATTACGTGCCTTGGAAACGCGTGAACCGTGAATGGCGTGCCTTAGATTATCAGACGCGCCATGTTAGGTGTTCCATTTAGGAAGTACTACGAGTATTGCCAAGCAATGCACCTCCGATTTTCTTGACGCCCGACCAGAACTAGAGCTTTTGAAGGAGAGAAAGAAACCTTTGAGTTACTTACTGACCACGATCTTGCGACAGATTATGAAGAAGAGCTGGAGGAATGTATGAACATTTTCCTTCAATAGACCACGGTCACCAGTGCCATGAAATCGCTTGCTCTCTTTTTCGAGCAAATGTTTGTACGTCTGACTTCATCTAATTTTTTTTTGTTTCTTACGTTTTCAATTAGCGCTACTTGCCTGATGTCTCTATTCCCAATAATACTATCGACTATACGACATCATTCATGATTCATACCCAAATTTTGAGACACAGCTTCCTAAATCCTACGCTACGCATGCGTAGAGATTTTTTTTTTTCGCTGCTACTCTACGCAAAGTACTACGCATGCGTAGCGTAGGCCTTTTGAGCATCTCTGCTCAGAGCTGGCTGATTTGCTGCCCTTGGATGGAATTCTCGCTACCAAAGCTTTCGCTTTTGTTTGCTTTTGTTTGCATTTTTTAAATAACGTATTTACCATAATCACCTTCACGCGGCGTGCAAGTGTTTTCCTGATCGCTTTTTTTTCCAAACAAATCGGTCCTGACCTCGCTCGGTGTTCTCCGAACTCTAATCGTATCGCGATCTCTTATCTACAGACACTTTAAGCAACGAAAAACCAGCTTTACAGATATCGAAGTGACTAGTGAACAATTTGCACGAACTGGTTCAATTACAATAGCGATAAAATATAACTAATACTCACATCAACATGTCTGTCGATCCAATCACGTGTCATATCTTAGACACCACCGTCGGAAAGCCAGCACGTAACGTCACGTGCTCGATATACTACTTATCTCCACTTATCACGAACAAAGAAGAGGTATCTGCCTATGACGTGGGCGGTACGGAAAAGCCTTTCGCCATGAGCCGCACAGACAGCGACGGAAGAATCAAGACCTGGGTGATTAATCCTGCAAATGACGATCTGGTGAATACAAAAGTCGGGGTATCCGGTGGGAAATGGGCCACGTTGAAGCCTGGCATATACAAAATCAAGTTTCTCACAGGTAAGTATTTCCACGATATGAATGCTTCTAATCGTACGTTCTTTCCTTTTGTTGACATCACTTTTCAGATCGACAATCCCCCTGATCACCACTATCACGTGCCGTTGCTTTTGAGCAACCACAGCTACTCGACATACCGTGGCAGTTAAGCCTGATCGCCTACATGGTCACTGATAGCTCGACATGGGCATCCAAAAGATTAAGAAATGTTTTCTTTATTTATGCGTTGATTGTCTTATTAATAAAAGAAATGCGTGTTAGCTTGAGACTTCTCATGAACAAGCATCTCGTAGCATTTGTATGCATTTAGCTCGTTTTTGATGCGATTGATCTCAGAATACTCTGTGAGGTAATACTGAGTCACCGATTTATTGTTCCGCCTGTATAATTGAGGGGCATACGTCTCAGAAATTGCAATAGAATTCGAGAACTTAACGTTTCGTGGTTGTCTCAGACCGGATTTCTTCAAGCTCGGCACTTTCTGCTCAGAGTTGACTGGAACATCAGTTCTTTCTTCCGGGTTAAATCCACTCAATTCAACTTTCATCTCCTGGAAGTCCGCAAATTGGCGTACAAATCTAAGGTAAGATTGTCTAGCGCCGTGAGAATCGGCGAGGGCAGCCAGTGCACTCGCGATATCCACAGTCACAACTCGTTTTTCACTGGTCTCCGGAAAGTCCGTGATCGCGTATCCGAACTTTTTACAAAGGGTTTCCTGACTGCTGTCGGCACTGTCGCTGCTCAAGGTATCTAGTTTTGGGACACTGTCATCTTGTGAATCCGGCTGCCCTGCCAAAGAGTCAACTTGATTGTCTTTCGTCTGAAGGTCAAATATCTGAGATTTCGAAAGCTCGTCGTCTTTGAGGAAAATGTCATAAACCTTTTTTGTTTTTCTCATCACACGAACTTCGTATTCGATTTCCTCCTCTACCTCTTGAAATTTCAAGAGCACATCGCCAAAGGAGTCCTTTTCCACGTGATACTCTGGCAAATCAAACTTCGGGCTTTCCGTTCTCGAATCCAACGACTGGTTTTCACCAGTTGGCGCCCTTTCTCTCACGCTGTACAGCGGTGAAGGGAGGTCGTAGACTTTGAAGCCAGTTGTCAACTTCAAGTTTGAAAAAAACGCCCTCTTACGATCACTCGCGGGCTTCGTTACACCTGCTTCAAGTGCACAAGTTTGTTCTTTACTTTGTCTCCCAGAAGTAGGCTTCCTCGGGGAAGTTTCAGAAGCCTCGCTGCCCCAGAGATCATAAGATGACAGTGTTGCTTGCGTCGGGCTCATCAGATGTCTCCAGCGAAGTTTGGGCAGAGACTCTTCCGTTCGCTTGGACCCGAGCTTCATAAAGCTGAAAAGTCTTTTTATACTCTTTGATTTGGGGATCGAGGAGCTTGACTTCGATGGACTTCGATCGGAGAATTTCAGTTTTTCTTTGAAAGAATCCTTCCTGTGCACACTAGGCTCGATTTTTGTGGGCGAGTGAACACACGGCCCGGTTGAAAAGAAATCACGCTTTGGGGTTGATGGCGAGAGCTGGTCATAGTCAACATCCACGACAGCAAGCATCGAGTCTCTCGCAAGCGGAGCCTGTTTCTGCTTCTCAGGCGAGCGCAATGTTTCAGTGAGTCTCTTTGCCTTTGCGGGCGAGTTTCCTTTTTGAAATTTGATCGCTCCATTTTGTACGGCAACATCTCCACGGGGAGGCACCGCATCTTGATCATCAGTTAAAAATTTTTCAATGTGGATCGGAGAGTATAGCTCACTCATGAAAAAACTTTCCCTTTCATCTGCTTCAATCATGGTTTTTTTATCATCAGTCGGAGTTTTTACGGTGTAAGCGCCTTCTTCATGAGGTGAGCTGAATATTCCTTGTAACCTAATGGGTATATCTCCTCGTGGCGGAGCCTCAGTCGTACTGGTCAACTGCTCGATAAGCCCTGGAAGATCTGAGTCCACCTTGGTGGCACGCGCAGGCTCTTCCACATCAGGTGAAGGAGTATCCGGTAAGGATTCTCGATCAGTAGCGAGGGTAGGAAGTGGTAAGATTGAGGCAAGATCAAGACTGCGCCTTTTGAGCATAGACATTCTAGGAGTCACTCTGGATCCTTCGTGGGCATGTTCTTGGGGCACATTCAGTGGAGCTTCCTCATCACCAGTCCCACAATCCACACAGTTCAGCCCAGCCTCAGAAGTCCCCTTGGCGATCAAAGAGCTTTTATGAGCTTTTGCGGGCAAATCCCCTCTTAGCTGAAGCAACATTGAAGAGCGGTCATCAGCTTCCAACTTCGACCCAAATGTAACTCCAATCATCGTGTCTTCACCATTGGTGGGATGCACACTCCGCATGTTATCAATGTCGCCCGATTTCTTGTGCTCGAAGCTCTCGCAAGATGTGGTTGATTTGCTTTCTTTAAGCTCATTAAGATCATGAACAGACTCGATCCTATCGGTTGCATCAATCGTTTGGGTTTGCTCGAGTGCTTTCTGACTCTCCAACGAGGCCGCTTTCGAATCCAACCGCCGAATAGTCGGTTCGTTTTCCATTTCTTTGTCTTTCAGGGCGACCTCTGGCTTCAGCTGAGGTGTGTCGCAAAACTTTCTGGGGTGATCCAAGCTCAAGATTTCTGGAATATTTTCAGAATGCGCGACGACCATGGAAGGCGAGCTTTCGCTTATTGTACTCATTGTATCAGGGAACTCTGGAACCAGGCGAAATTGAAAGGCCTGTTGCAACTGATTTTGCTTCTGGGGTGATTTGTCCAGCAAATCATCATTTTTCATCAGATCAACCTCCGCCGTTTCGTTCCCATTGCCGGTTCTCAATAAGAATTCCGGTACGCTGTCAAGAGAAATGAAGGGCGAGGACGGCAAGTCGTCGTTTTGAGATCCCGGCGTGAACGCGTCTTTCTTCGCTCCTATGCCTGGCGATGTCAGCAACACAGCATCCGAGTGAGATGTGTCTGTACCGACCGTCTCTTTTATGGAAGACAAGTTCGAAAGATCTCTTGCTGTCCGAAAACTGGAGACAGACTCCGAGTTGCTCCAGAGCTTAACTCCGATTTCAGCTGCGATATCTGAACCAGACACCGAGGTCTGTGGAGTGTTTGAGTTTGACCGGTTTAAATTGTAGTTTGAAAAGCTTGAAGGAGAATATTCCAGACGAGAAGTGCGCTCGCTGGCGGCTCGGTCCACATCATGAATAGACGTGGACAACATCAGTTCCAGGCGCACAATATTTGCCGCGTTCTCCACGTATCGATTGTTCGTCAAAGACATCAGGCGGAGAGAAGCCGCAGGCTGGGGTACCTGCACGCTAATATTTGTGGGTGTATCGACTTTCGTATTCCGCAACGAATGCACCAAATTTTGTTTGGTTCTAAGGCGGAGACTATTTAACAGACGCGAGCGGCTAAGAAATGAAATAGAATGCTTGCTCGCTTTAGCAGCACCTGTTTGCGGGAAGGGCGCTTGCAGTTGAGTTGCATGATCATACACGGGCATAGAGGCTGAGGAAGACACCAGCACCATCGACGACAGACGCGGGAGTCTCTGCGAGTAGTTCATGGGCAAAGACTCAGCGGAGGCGGCAGAGGGTATTTTCGCAGGGCGGTTACGTCTAGAAGGGCCGAGTCTGGGTGTGAACTTTTCGCCATTAGGAAAGCTGAAGGCAGATTTCCCCAGGGGCTCAGTTTTGCGACCTTTGCATGAAAACGCCCCGACTTCGGGCACAAGATTGTCAGTAGACCGGTCCTGCCGAGGGAGCTCAGAGTAGGCCGGCCGGGTCAGCGGAGTATAGGGTGATAGTGATGATGTGGAAATAGATGTGAGCGAATGTGTACTCAGCATTATGAATTGTCTGACTTGAGATATTTATGGAAGGCAATGGAAATGGTCGCTGATTGTTGTTTACGAGCAACGCAGAGTAGCGCCAGGCATGTGTTTAAGCGAACGATGAACAATGGAAGCGAAGCGAGGGAGTGCTGTGAAAAATCAGCAAAATGTTTATGGTAGATGTCTATTTGCCAAAAGAGGGCCTTGATAATGGCTGAGCTGTTCAAAACCGGCAAACACTCGCGCCAGCTATGGCAGCGTTGCGAGCTTCTAAGTTCTCACTTCATGCGACTGCTTCTATACAAGCAGCAACCGTATAAGCAGTCAGTGCTCGTGAGCGACGCTATTACAGTGTTGATAATTAAAACTAACAACGAACAAAAAGAACGAGCTCTCGTATATTTACCAATCAAGATTCCTGTGGTTGTTCTTGTACTCGTTTTTCTTGTCTCTGGCATCGTATCCAAGGCTTGTTGTTACCAAATTTCTCGATTTCTTAACTTTCTCTCTTTTTTTTTTTTTTTTCTTTTTTTTTTTCTCTCGCCACACCCAATTTTAAACGAAAGTGAGGGGCGCTTTCAAATTGGCGCGCAATCAATTGTCGCAGAATACACTATGAAACTTTGGGCCCGGCGAGTTTACACACGTGTTATCATTGCGGTTGCAAGTTGTGAGCACATGCCCGAGTTTGAGCTTTTGATTAACAGTGACTTCTCGCCTTTTGTGATCGTTCAACAAATGAGTATATCAA
Source organism: Metschnikowia picachoensis (assembly GCA_030556465.1). Taxonomy (NCBI): domain Eukaryota; kingdom Fungi; phylum Ascomycota; class Pichiomycetes; order Serinales; family Metschnikowiaceae; genus Metschnikowia; species Metschnikowia picachoensis. The sequence continues at coordinate 9,731 of JAKTUB010000170.1, forward strand.
CGCAAGGCAAGGGCCACGAACCTAGCTAGGGTTTTTTATATATTCATGTATGAGCTAGGTGGGCGATTCTAGCTCCCAGTCCTTTTTCAAATTTATCAGGCAAAAAATACAAAGAATAAAAAAAATAAAAATAAAATAATAATCACCACACTCGATATAACAACCGCGTTGCTCGAAAACATGAAGAGGCGAGTGTGTAGTCCCTCAGACTTATGAGTGTTTTCCGAAAGAAGCAAATGACTCAAGTGTTAGTGCGTGCATATATAAATAAACATTGATCCATGCACACCAATTAGGCGTGCATGACATCACGCAGGTTTGGGAGCAGCTCAAAGCCCTGGCAATGCAATCCAACCAGCCTCTATCATGCCTACGCTTATTCCACTTAGGCCGTGAATTTGGTCTGTATGCTAATACTAGCTCAATCTCGCTTTTTCAGGGGCTATTTCTGTCAGATGCATCTCAGACTCTTAGAACCAGACACATCTATTTTTGGTGCTCCAAATTGAAAACCATCTAGCGCGCATCCGGCCTATCTCCCACAGCTTTCCACAGAGGAGATTCACAGGAACTTGCAATATTTTGGTAAAACATAAGGACAAAAATTCTAAAATTACACTCAGCCGTATACATACACCTACAGAAAAGTTTGACAAACAGCCAGCCTACCCCGACTTGCTAGGCTATCAATCCACCGAAAACCCCCTCGGCTTGGTTTGCGAACCGCCCTCTTCCCAGACAATTGTGTCGCGCGCTTAAGTTAGTTCACTTCTTCTCTTTTTAATCATGCATTTATTATATACAAGCACGCAGTAAACTGGACATAGATGACTGGCAAGGCGAAGCCCGAAACCCAGCCACTCCGTCGGACTGAGCTATATTTAAAGATAGTTTCCATCTTAACATAGAAGAGAGAAGAGAATAATTCTCGGATGGTGAATCCCGATTTTGAAACATACTGCGTTCGGATTTGTTCCTCGTACTCATATAAAGTACCAATACATGTTGCGTGAAGAGTGCGAATATGTCTTAAAGAAGCAATCAGTATAAACGCCTTATGCATGCACCTACCCAGTGAAAACTCTGTATGCGCGTGCGCCTAACCTTTTGGGCTCGAGGGAAATCCATCTCGCATCATTTGGGTTCGGGTATACTACCAGCCCGATATGGTATGAATATGTAAGCACCAGTTAGTTACCTGGGAGAGGCGGCGCTTGGCATCTAGTGTTTATTTGCGAAATTACCTTCATTTATTCTTAAGAAAGGTGTCAGGGTCAGGATCCCTGTCCAGTGCCTGACTTGTGCATAAATTTGTCGCATCCACGACCACGTTACAGCAATACATGTAGTGGTGCGATTCCTGCAGCGTTGAAGTGACCTGGGTAGTTCACGAAGCAACGGCGCCTGGAAGCTGAACGGTGGAAGCGTTCAACCGTAGTTTCGAAGGAAAGAGGTAATGAGTCAGATGAGTCAAGACTATCAGACATACTTCTGAGATTAGAGTGAACTTGTATCAGATTTCCAGTTCCAAAAAGGTTCTTGTGTTGTCTGTTTAGTTAGCATCAATTTTCCACAAGCTAGTCGAACAGTAATTGTAATCATAAGAGAATGAGCATCACATCTACATTAGCCAATCAGAGGGTGAGGATAATTGATAGACAGACCTCGCGCCAGATCACATGATATCACATGATGTAAGGCACGTGATGCATGCATCTACGAATCATACGCACAACAATATCAAAAACTTCCAACCGGTTTTTTCTTTTTGGGCAAACAAATCTATTTTGTCCAGATATTTGACTATCTGGCCAAATTGTTTCGTGTTTCAAGCTTCGCCACGAATGACTGATGGCCGGTCGCCTCAATTGCCTAGTTTATACACTCGAAGGGTATATCTTCATTCTATCGCATTTCCAGTTCTTTTGGTTACTTTGCCGCGAGTAAAAGCCGAACGAAAAGAAACAGAGCTTTGTCAAGAATAATACACACGATACGTTTTTGCGGGTATGCACTTGCGCTTTTTCCTTATACTTAAAAACTTATGAACACTACACTCGCTAACGTGTATGACATTGGCTTTTCGGTAACACGATTCATAGACCGTAATGTATCTCCATGCAATCATATTCTTTTTGAAAATGCAAAGTGAACAACAGCATTTCCACGGAGGAGGCGGTGAACCACCCGGCTTGGTCGGGCAAGGGCACCGACCCCCTCAACCTGATGAAAAACGAGAAGTTAATCATTATTCAGCTTCCCAAGATAACGCGAACTCTACAGGGGTCGACGAATCTGGACCCGATGCCGTTGCTGAACTCTCACCCAGGCCAGGATCTTGGGCTGAAATTTTCTCGCAGAGTATCTCTTGTACCCAGAGGGTATACGGAGGGGCAAACAATAGTGAGGAGATCGATATGGAAAGCGACGATTCGTATAATCGTCAAACTGACGACTCTGAGGAGTTGATCGACGAAGAAAATCCTGCAGGTAACTCAAACAACGAAAACACGACAGATGGCACCAATTTGAACAAAAAATCACAAAAATCACAAAAAAAGTCAAAAACATCTCAAAAATGCCCAAACAATTTTCACAATGACTGGTCGTCATCTGTCTATACCAATGTCGTCTCATCGGAAGAGACGGGAGCAGGAGAGAGAAGCAGAGAGGACATCGAGTTTCTCATCAGCTTAGAAGAATCTGAAATAGAATCAAGACGTGCTACTCACCATAACTATCTGGAGGGCAATTCTTTTCAAAGAATGGTGCGGGATGTTCCCCCTCAGGCATTGCACCCAATTCTTAATACGATAACCAAAAGTGAAAATGCTCCAAGCTTCACAATCTCAAACCCCTTTGAGCTCAACGCGGATGAAATTGCAGAAACCCTCGTGGAAACAGTAGACAGGTTCAAGGCCGATATGTGGGAACAGTGCATGACAAATCGGCAGAAAAAGACCGAGTTAGAGATAAGGTATGAAACCCTGAAGGGCTTGAGTGAGCTCCAGGATAGGGTCAGCGTTGAAAGCGTGATGAACTACCCAGGCAATGAGAATGTACAAGATATCGGAGCAATTTTCAACGCTTCTAGGTCAGATTACACCTTCTATGCCGCTCTATGCTGCATTGAACAATCACGCATCATTGGAGACAGAATCTACTTACCTAAAGTGGGAGATCCAAATTTCTCAATGACGGCTTTAGCCAGATTCAGCACTGAAGACAACGAGATCGATGTCTCTCCCTCCGACTTGACGGAAGCAGTTAAGACATTATTGCTCGAGCAGGAATTTTACAGTCACAAAGACAGAACGAAATACTTCACGTTC
>JAKTUB010000171.1:0-12985 GCA_030556465.1 Metschnikowia picachoensis
CTTTACTACTGGAGATTTTACCCCCGTAAATAATTTGTCCCACGCGGAAAGCAATTTCGGTCCATGAGATCTCATCCCATAGATCTGACTTTGATGTCACCTTTTCAAAGATTTTGTTAATAGTGAAACCAGCGGCTATGACATCAGACTCATTAATATCGTAACTCTTCGCAAACGATAAGGGCGCATACTTGAGTCTTTCTTGAATTGTTGTATGATACCAACTTAAGAGGAAACACACGTGCAACTCCGGGAGGGATTTCCTCGTGCCGATTAGGGACTCAAAAGTTTCACTGAGCATTGGTTTCCACTGTGGCCGTACCTCAGTAGTGAAGACGCTGCACATTCCTATAAGTTCATTGGGGATGTCCGCTACATCCAAAGAGCATGTCATGAATAACTGGAATCCCTTTCTCGCATCTCTGCTTTGCAAGATGCCCAGTAGATGAGTAAGCCAGAGTGGTGACATCTGTATGTTTTGAACCAAAATCCAGGTGCCTTTTCTCATGGCACTTTCTAGAGCTTCCGTCGCTGCTTTTACACCTTCTTTGGCTCCCATCGAAACCTGAACTAGATTCTTACTGACCAGTCGAGCGAGAAGCTTAATGTGGAAAGTGATGTCATACGACTCAGAAGTCGGAAACATGTATGGTCCTTGACTTTGCCTTACCCATTCCGTCAATGATGGCTCATTAGATAAATTACCTTTAAAAACAGCCGTGCAGTATTTTTCAATCGCGAGGCGCCTGCTCTTGTTAAGACTTTTCCCAACGTACCAGTCAAGCAAGTGGCGAATTGGTTCAAGCTGCCTGTCTTCTTTTAAAAATTCGAAACTTTCATCCCAGTGGTCAATCAGCTCAGGTGTTATCTTCCCATTCAGGTGGGAATTCAAGGTCAAAAGAATATCTGAGATGTTGTGCTCGGTCGCAGACCACCTCAAAAGCTTAATGATAGAATCCTTGACCGTGCCATCTAAATCCACGGTGTGATAAGACACAGCAAGACACACGTAGAATGAAGCCTTATCCAGATTGCGAAGCGTGGGAAAGATCGTACGATATACACTATCATATAGCCTCTTCACAACCGCTTCAATGTCGGTGGCATCGCTGAATTCATCAAGCACTTTCTTGAACATTTCGATAAATCTTCTGAAAGAGAAATTGTATAACCGGTTCGTTCTAGCGAATGACATAGTGATCGCAAATATGTTTTTCAGATGAGACGCGAGCTTGCCGAAGTGCAGTCTGGTGCCAACAACAGACTTCATGGTCCTTTCACTTTGAGCCATTTTCTCATCAATACTTTTCGATTCCATTTCCATCTTTTCCAAAGAGTCAATCACATCATCATTATCAAGAATGGTCCCCTTGATGTTGTTCAATGTCGAGAGAAATTGTTTCCGAAGATTGAGTAACCGATTGTTGTAGTCACTGTGCAAGACGCCCAACTCTTTTCTTTTCTTTTCTAAATCCGGATCAAAATGCTCAAGTGAAGCATTCAAGACTCGACTCTCAAGGTTACTTTGTGTGATGGTAAAATTGAGGGGAGTGGTTCGTGACTTGACAAATGCCGAGATGGCCATTCTTGAATCGCGGGTGTAGAGGATCAAGCCGAACTGTTCCAGGAGAACCACCGATCTTGACCCTATCTGAATGATTCTTCGCCCACCTCTGTGCGCAATGTCATTTCGCAAGACAGAATCCAAAACGGGGTTGTAAAGCTCCGCGTTTTGCACCAAAACAATTCCGCCAAACTTTAAAGCATCCTCAACAGTTTTGGTAAAGGATTCGCTCAAGAAGCTTGTGGCGATGTATTTTTTGCCCAAAGACATTTCCAAAACGGGTTGAATCTCACCTGTGGGGTCAATGATGAGCGGAAATTTACTTCGAGTCTGTATTGCAAAGTTTTCAACAAATAGCTCGTCGTCTGGTAGCCCACTTTTTGACCAAAAACCCTTTTCGGCACTAGTAGTCAAAAATGACGCGATACTCATAGATGTGTCAAATTGAATTTTTGCTAGCTTGAGTCTTGATTTCCATTTGTCGACCAATTGTTCCCGTACCTTCTGTCCAAAATTACCACAGTAAGTGCAGAAAGCAGCCCCAAGTATGGAGTTTCCCACAACTTGCTCTCGTTTTTTCTGAAAGTGCTTCGTGCTTTCTTGCCATCTTTCGCGCTCTTTAGTCAAGTTTTCTATGAGTTTCAAGCTGCGACTGACTTTTTCTTCAATATTGCTCATCTCGGACTTAATTTTCTCAGCCTCCCTGATGACATCACTGTATTCATTCTTGTACATCTCAATTCTTTGTTCCAATTCCTTGATCATCTCAGCGATCGCCATCAATTTAGCTTTGGACTTCAATGCATACGTTTCCAAAGCAGTAACTTCCTCCCTGAGGGGGCCAACTCTAACCAAGATCTCAGAATATCTAATTTGAGCAATTACCCATTGCAAAAGAGGTCCACATGCCTTGCTCGCTCGATGAATAGTCTCAAAATTGTAGTCTGGTCGCGAAAGATACACCTCTTCCATGTAATTTCTTAACTCATGCAGCAACTGGCTCTCATTTTTAAAGGTCACGATTTTCGCAATAAAATCATCCTGGCGAACAACCGATTGAACATCTCGCCAACTGGAAACTTGATAACCAAGGAGAATACACACAGACTCCATCGCCAATTTGATTGAGGCTGGAGGGTTTGACATACTTCTGAGTTCCGTGAGGTGCTGCTTCTTGATGTCTTGTACGCCTCTTTGAGCTTCAATGACTGCTGGCTCTGCTAGTTCGAGATCTCTCATCACGGCTGCCCTTCTCGTCAGAATTTCAGCCTCCTGCTTCTCGAGCTCTGCCTTTGTCGCAACAGAAAATTCGCGTTTTCTCTCGGACTCATTTTGATCCAGTATCATCTTGTTGAGCATCTTGCGAGCCGATTGATCCTTCACCTGTAGGTCTGTCTTTTTTTCGGACAAAATTTTTTTCATCTCGCCAACTTCAAGAACAGTCTCTCGCAATTTATCGAGACCAATATTAGTTTGTCTTTGGGTTTGCTCTAAATCTCCCTCGATTTGCGCAAAATTTTTTTTGAAAAGCAGCAACAAATCAAGAAATTGCTTGGGCACCGCCGCTTCAGTACAAGAGACTTCTCGGTGAATCCAAACTAAAGTGTCCACGACAATGTCTCTTAATGAGGTTACTCTCCTTTCAGTGAAAGAAACAAATCGAGAAGGTACTGTGAAGTTGGACTGGTCTAAAGGAATCTCACCGATTAATTTTTCGGCAACTGTTACTAGAGAAGCATTAGACCAGTCACCCATCCAGCTCATGACACACCGATTGAAGAGAGCCGGAGAAGAATTAATTTGAGGCTTGTTTTTGCTTTGCAACTCGCTCATAGTGAAGACCACGTGAAGATTTTTTGTGATTTGAGTCGTAAACCACTTGTAAATCTCCTCGGTAGTGTCCAAAAATAAACCTTGCATAGACGCTTCAGTAGTGCATAACTTTACTAAGCTATCGAACTCTTCGCCTTCAAAAAGACCGGGAATTTCGGAGTTGGCAAGCAATGAGTTCATCCTCTCGATGAAGGATGCCTCTAATATACTTGACTCATCAATCAAAAAACAAATGTGGTCGCCCTTGGCACAACTTATCAATACGTCGCGTAATGCCATTTCGAACTCCTCAACAGTATAATCCGAGTGAACCTTCAACTGGACAAGTCTCATGCCATTCATCCAAGCGACGAATTTGGTCAAGCACGTTTTCCCACTAGTGCTTGGACCAACCAAAATCATATGTCCTTGATGCTGCCTTAGGACTCTATCAATTCTCAAAGCATGGTCCAACATGTCTTCAAAAAGAATCAAGTCAACCTCCATCTCTTCTTCACTGAAGATTCTTAAGCGTTCTTTCATAAACGCAGATAAAGCTGTCTCTGATACTGACTCATATTGTCCAGTAAGCCACGTGGAATAAAAGACGGGGGACTTAAGAGCCGATTCCAAATCCAGTTTTGGGAAATTTTTCGCCGCAATGGACCAAAATAAATTTTGACACCACGACCGATGTTCATCCTCCACAATTCTGTCGTAAAACAACCTCAACCCTTCATGGTACCATAGACGAATCAAGTCTGGAAGACTCAAATTGGACAAACTCATCAACGCATCCAAAATGCCCCGACACCATCTTGTCAATTCCCTTGGTGAATAAATGTAGTGACTTTGTTTTTCGGTCGTCAAAAACAACCTCGTCGCATCGTAGACACCAAGCATTGAGTTTGTCAAAGCATCGCAGAAATGTCTCACATTTGGAGCGCATTTCAAAGACGCCAGGTTCAAAGTGGTGTAAATCTGACCCAAGGACTCATTTCCAGGATAGTCCACCATCACCAATGTCACATGGCGCATAAAGCGATGCTCCAATTTGTTTCTTCCTGGGTCATTGGGATCGTTGCATGCCCCAACAAACTGTATATGACGGAGGTCAACCCAAGTAAGATCACTTGTCCGCCAAAAGCCAGATTGCTCGACTAGTTGCCTCATGAACGATATTGTACGTTGACTTCCAAACTTGTCAACTGAGGGCAAGTTTATTTCATCGCAAAACACAACAACCCACTTTCCCTCCACTTTAGGACTCAACTCAACTCCTGTGTTGTTGACTTTGTACTCGCAGTGCTGCTCCAATGTGCTCAAAAGAGCCTCGGGGGTTGTGTCTTTGGAGAAGTTTAGTGAGATCAACTCAAGGTTAGAAGAACTTCTGAGTGCTTTGAGAAATGTCATTGTCTTACCCGAACCCGGCGGGCCACACAAGATCAAGGGAGAATGTTTGTTGATGACTCCGCGAATCAACGTCTCGTGCATAACCGTGTCGACAGTTGGGACAATCACTCCGGGGTCTAAAACTTGATGAGGTTCCAAATCGATGTGCTCCACAGAAGCCGCCCAAGAGTCCCAGTCAAAACTGGGATATGCGATTTTGCAATAAGGAACATTGTATGGCAAATCTAATTTACAAAACAACGCCGAGGTCGAGAGAAACTCGCGGAGCTTCTCTTTGTCTTCTAGACGGCAATCTCCGCCAAAAGCCCACATTAATGACAAAACGAGCGCCTTATACACAAACATGTCAAGGTTTTCGATAGCAGTGTCAGAACTGACGTGTGTGTAGAGATCGGAGATATGAATTTTGAGGTACACAAATAGCCCGTTTATCACGCGATGCGCACTCAAATCCATTATATGGGAAAGACTCGATGCAAATTTGTAAGTCTTCTCGATAAACAGTTCCAAGCAAAGGCTCAGAATAATTTCAATTACCTCGGACAAGAGGTACTGAACTTTGGTGGATTGCATCCAATTTGCCAGCTCCGCGATTTCCTCTGATGACAGTCTGAGAAGGTGAAGATGGTGATTCCAGATAAGCCCCATTGCGACTAGAGATTTGTCGAACCATATCATCGCACATCTGCTAACAGTTGCAGGTGTTGCATAGTCGAGGCTCAGAACTTCAAAGACAATCCTCATCATTGGGGGTAACTCGAGCCTCTCACCGTTGGGGAGTGTCAAGAGCTTGTTATCATCAAGCAAACTATTGAGGTTTTCTGCCCATTCAGGGTCGATGTCCCCATCGAAAACAACCCAGGTTCGCCGCTCCGATTCTCCTTTCACATTAGCAGCAATCTCACGTATGATTTTCGTAAGCAATCCGTCGGTCCACTCTCTTGTTATCGGTTCCAAAAACCCGTACAATTTCTCTTTAGTCAATACTTTACTATCAATGGTGTACTTTTGAAATGGAACATCTTCAGCTTCGCGCAATGCTTTGAGAACCAGGTCCATTACCGTGGTTTTTCCACTGCCCGAGTGCCCCACCAACATGAACCCATGATGTGATTGTTGTATTTGGTATAATTGGGTGCATTTGCGCAAGATTTCAGTTGTTGGCGTCAAGCCCTCTGAGTCAAGTTGCTTCCTAAGTTGAACAGTAAAAGAGCTGTCCAGGACAAGGCTTGCATCTTCATTCAATTGGTGCTCAGAGAGTAAATTTTCGAAAATTATTTCATCGGCCTTTACAAGCTTGGGCGCCACCGTTTCTATCAAAGATTTCACGATGATTGAGGTTTCAATTGGGCGCAGGTCAGCGCTAAGTTGAAGGGAAGTCGACACTTTTTTAATGCTTCCTGCTTTCTTGAGAATGCTTTTGATGGCTCTCAACCCGAAATCATAATGACGCTGATGACTCACGCTACTTTGAAGTTTCAGGAAAAACGGAATCAAAATTTCAGACAACTCCCTCGCGCAGGAAAAGCCTTGTGATGTCAAAATGATTTCAACAATTTTCTCCTTATCAGGCTTATTCATTGCAAATCCTCTAAAGAGCTTCTTCAAATTTTCTGGCAACTCGTTTCTCCCAGAATACTCAGGATTCATCGTGACAAATATGCCGGTGTGCGGGTTGACGATAAGCTCTTTATTTGAAAACTCCACGGTTTCTGAGAGTTGCAAAGAAGTCTCAATAAGTTCGATTTGAGTTGAAAGGGAACTGAGAATGTTTTCCTCTAGTCTATTAAACTCGTCGAAGCATCCCCAGCACCCGACCTTGCAGATACCCAACAAAAGCCTACCCATTGATTGGTAATCGAATGATTCATCGCAGCAAAAAACAAGGACCATTCTGCCTAGGTTTTGACCAAGAGCCTTCACACACTCAGTTTTTCCAGTTCCTGCAGGCCCAAAGGGAGAGCCTCCCAAACTTTGAGCCAAAGCTTGAGACATGGCAAGAAAGCACTTGTTGACGAGAGGTGTGTTTGCCAAACGTTCTACAACCCCCAAATACTCAAACCCGTATGAGAATTCAAATCTGCCCTGTTTCACAAAAACTCGCCTAAAGGGGTCTTGATCTTCAGGGTTACAATAGAACAACTGTTCAGAGTTCCAAATAGAAATCTTCCGCGCTTTATCGGCTCCAATCAAGGCTTCCACAAGATCCCTGTGATGTAGAGATTCGATGAGAAGACATCTCATCTTGCTCAGAAAAATCATTTCTTCTGATTTGGCGGCCAAGTTGGAAAGTATTGCAATCAAAGTATTGTAGAAGTCGAGTTGAGTCTCAAGCCCATTGGATACAATGGCTTTGTCAATTGACTTGGTGAAACGAACTTGGAAAGCAACAATCAAGATCTGATGCGGGATTCTGTTAAAAATCCCTTTCAAATTGACTCCTTCGATTTCATTATTAATCAGGCACACGTCGTCAACTTCCTTGACAGCCTGGCATGTCATAGCCGACATCGTGAGTTTAATCTCCGTTTCAAGAGTGGCCAACCATTGAGTCAAATCATGGTTTTTGATGAGCGATACTGGTCTCATAAGCTCAAGTAATTCACCCTGCGGACTCGATACCGCCTTGATCAGGGACATTCGTTGATCGATGGAAATCAGGGCCACACCTGGAAACATCTTTCGCATGTGTTTATTGATACGTTGAACGTGATTACCGCTGCCTAGAAGCTCCAACAAATCTTCGTTTCCAAGAAAAAAAAGTCTAGGAAAACAATCCCTTTGCTGATCAAGAAAGTCCGTCAAGCCTTTCACAGTCTTCATCAACGAAATAGACAAACGGTTCATGGTTTTTGGTAAGTCCTTGATGGTAATCACATCGATCACTAGATCAAACGTGCTCGCTCTTTTAAGTAGGGCTAAAAACTCAAAGGATATGTTGTTAAAGCGCGAGGATTCAAGGGGAAGTGAAGTTTTGATCTCGCTGTTATCCGCAAACACCCCATCCAAGTACACCCACTGTTTTTGAACTTCAGCCCACGTATTCAAAAGATTCTTCAAAGTGTTTATTTTGCTCTCGAGCTCATCTCTTTCCCTCTCAAATTGTGCGTGAAAAATTGACTGCTTTATATTGGCGAGAGTTCCGAGATTTGCTGCACACTGATCGAACAAGTTGCTCCAGTTTTTGATCAAGCGGCATTTCCCACCATGGTTGAATGTTTCAAAGGAAATACTAGACCAGTCTTCTCGGATGGCACTAAGACTCTCTTTTACCTGTTGTTCGCCATTGGCTTTCTCCAAGACATCACGGATAATTCCTTCATGCATTTGATGATTAATCTCCAATACATCCCGCACAGAGAGACGAACACTTTTCCTTTTTTCTAAACCTGCTAAAGCAAATATCTGCTCCCAGTGCCGATCATCCAAAGCATTGCTCTTCAACTCTAGTAACATCGGAATTTTTTTTAAGATATCCCGGATTGTACTCTGCAAGGTATTGAAAGCAGAGTATTGGCGTACTGCCACATGACAATCGTTGCAGTCGTTCAAAATGCCTTCCATTTGATGTTTGAACTCCTTGACATGAGTCTCGCTCCAATTCTGATTTTTTGCTATTTCAAGACGCTCCCACAAACTTTGTATGGTCGTCCAGACAAATTTGAGCTCTTCGATATCTTCCTCAAGTATAGCTAAACATTCTTCCTTTTCGACCTGTATCGTCATGAAAATCGCGATTTCAAGCAAGCCTTCTCTTTCAACGATCAAGTCGATAATATTCGACCTGTACCTCGCAATGACCGCTAAAGCAGCCAGGGGATCCAATGCTGCGGAAATTGGCTTGTTTTCTGACCAAGCCTTGCTTAACTTTCTTGCCTGATCAAGAACGCCGGACCACAGGGAACGAAGCTTCAACGTCAAGGAGTCGAAATTCAAATTTACCATCTCTAATTTCTTCGAAAGAAGATCTTTCACCGTCGAGAGCTGTCCCTCAAGTTGCTCAACATAAATGCGGCCTGCAGGAGCAGACACATTGTGGCGGTACAAATACAGTTGACAGCGCGTGAGAGACAGGATAAGCTCAGCCCAATCAGATAAGTTGGACTGAATAGCGTAGATGCGACCGACCGAAGGCAACACAGACTGATTTTGGCCTGTAAAAGAATGAATTTTTAAAAGTGATGCCTGAGCCGCTGACAAGTCTTCGGCACACTTCCTACTCTGTAGCTGCAGGCGTTGTATGAGTATCTGCAAGATCTTTTCCTGTATAGCATCAAATCGCGTCGATACGTGTTTAGCGATCTTCAGGTACGAAATGTGCATCATATCGTTGACTCTGAAAATCCCACTTTTGTCATTGAAAATTCTTCTCATCTTGAGAGTCTTGTCGGCTTTTCCCAAGCACGATTCAAACGGCATGTCAGGTGGGAAAAGCACCTCTTCTATATCATTTTCCAACGAGAAAAGAGATTCGATCGATTGCCACTGTGACATGTAGTCGCAACCGCGCACGTAAGCTTTCTCTATGTTTGACATTACTTTCAAAATTGCTTCCTGTTGGACTTCAGCATGGCTGAACGCTTTTCTCAGGACTGTACCACTTTTAGTAACGAGACATACTCTCTCGGTAAGCATTAAAATGGCACTCACTGATTCGATCCAAGCCAGTTTGGAGCTTTCGATAGGCGGCATCACCAGCAATAAGCCATCTTCAAAAATAACGGTATGACTGCAGACATTCATGTGTTTATCCGAGTGCCTGTCGCTGACTTCAGAGAGAAGACTTGACATCGACTCGAGTTCATGTTTACATTTTTCTGCAATCACTGCAGAGATGTCCCGATTCACTGTCTCCACAAACATGTCTAGATTCCCGAAGTCTGCTCTTAAGATTGAATTCACCTCACTTTGAATTTCCAGAACCCCAGCGGAAATCTCTTCTAGTGAATACTCGCATGACAAAAGTGCAGGGATACGGCGATTGTACAAACCGTCATAAACGTTTTGGAGAACGTTTCGAAGGTAGTGAAGTTGGTGAACGCTTTCCTGAAACACGCTTATTTGTGTCACACTGGATTCCTCGACCTGAAAGGCATTTACTAGGGGATCCTCGGAATGATGAAGGCTCATCTCGAGGACTAACATTGACCAGGTTAGCTTCAGGATTTCTTTCAAATTTTCAAACACCTGAGCTTCCGCGTTCCCAATGAGAAAGCCAAACTTTGCCACGCACTCGCTTTCATCGCTGCACTCCGCCAACTCTTCGAACAATAATAAGTGTTCTTCAATTGAGTACACAATGGGCTTCAAGGCTTTACCGCGATCAAAACGCCTACGCAATGTAGAGGGTATTTCCGCCCCGATGCTCAAAAGGCTTTCCCCTTGATGCAACAAATCATTTAACTTTGTGTCCCAGTTCATCTCCAATCGGACGCGATCAGATTGGTTTAGGCGAATAACCCGAAGCACGCTCTCCATGGTATCCATTTGCTCAGTCACTGACAAAGCATGATTGATCCACTTTGTCCTGGAGTCTAATGAGCTCATCTTTTGCAAAAAAGACGTTATCTTCGAATCTATTTTGGACCCAACGGAGTAGTTGCGCCAACTTTCGCCCAAAAGCTTCATTAGACCCGCTGTGTAGAATGACAAACTTGCTTTCGCAGAAAGCTCCCATTCGAAACTTGAATGAAGTGAAGATACGGTTTGGTTGTTCGCATTTTCAGCCATTGTGCACGAAAGGGCAATCACATTATCGATATCAGTTGAGGCCTTCTCCAAGATGTCGAGCTTGTGTCTGTCATCCATGAACAGTAGAAATAGTGTTGATGTATCTGAACTATAATTTCCTTGTAGATTTTGAAGCAAGCTCACGTACTCAGCGAAGAAACGACATTGTTCAAATTTCCTATTCATCATGGCGTTCAAGTTCTGCAGCACTTTGATATATGCCTGAGAATATAGCTCTTGATTGACGGTCCATATTGAGATACCCTGCCTGGAGAAATCAAAGGGATTTGCAGTCACAATTTGTTTTGTGTACGCTAATGCCAACTGCTGCTTGTGAGGCTCCGAACCTTCTAAACAGGTCAACGCCCGTAAAAGTTCCTCATGGTTGTGTCTTAAAGATTGAACGTGTTCAAGTCTCTCTTTAATCAAAGACAAAATAGGCGATTCGATTTTCACCGGCATAAACTTTTCCTGCCGCTTTCTCATGAGCTCGCGTATGAGGTTGACCATGTATTTGGTATTGTTGTCTATGGTCAGAAAGATTCGCGGCAAGGAATCAATGGTAATCGTAACGAATCTCGAATGAACAATACTCACGAGATCAATAGACATCAACAAATAAGCAAGTTTTTGAGCGATCGCCTCTAACAAAAGCTCGATGAGTGCTACCATTCTTGTCAAAGAGACAGAGCTCAGACCCTTCCAGCGCTTGAGGTTGCCGAACAACATTTTAACAACGGATTCAAGATGGTCAATACTATTTAAGCCACCGTTGATGTTCTCTTTGGTAACTGCAAGCTCAGAGAGCGGAAGATCCTTCAAGAGGTCGTTGTATGATCTGACTTCTTCCAACAGCTCGGCGATACCAAGATTATTCTGAAACGCGAGAGTAACTTGAAACCTTTTGGCGGCATTGAGTATCTCGATCGCACGTCTAACTTCCGGGAGACGAGTCTGTTCACGAAGCGAGGTGAGGGTGTCTTCGAGAATGGCCCAAAATTGTACTTCATCCTGCAAGGTGGATCCTTCACGAGCTGCATCGGCCATAGAAGTGATGCTCTGAATTTGTTTAGTCCACACATTGACAATTTTCGTAAGACTGTTTAGTATGCCCAGGTCGGACACGATTCCTGGATCCCGTGAGGATTCCGGGTCAGAAAGTAGGCGGCGAAATTCCAGCGGTATGGCAGCGAGAAGCTCAGGAACTTGGATTCGATGTTGAAGATGGCGTAATGAGAGAGCCAATTCGCCAAAACTTTTTTTTGTCGCGGAAACCGATGCAAATGATGACTCCAGCTCCTCCTTTTGTGAAACGTAATCGAAATAAGGGGCAATTGCCAACGAAACAAGACTCCTTATTTGCCCATAGGCATCCTTTTGGCTCTCTTCCCTACTCTCGTTAACAGCATGGCTCTCTTCCCTACTCTCGTTAACAGCATGGTCGCTTGAATTCCCGCTAGACAATGCCTGTTGTTCTGGTAAAACACGCTTTATGTTGGGAATGTTTATCACGTGTATCTGCGCAATGAGCGGCACGCTCTCCACAAGCTCTCCTGCGAGCTTGATCAAAGAGATCAACAGATCAAATTGAGATTTGACTTGATCTAGCGTCGAGGCCAACACATATTGATTGCCTCTCAAGATCACAAATACCGCATCTGGTTGATGAGACTTACAGAAAGACGCTGCCAAAGCACAGCCGCCTTCAGCCCAGTTGCTGCATTCCAACAGGGTATTGTTTGAGTTTGAGACTATTCCCTCTATGAATTGAGGAATACAGTTTTCATCAATTCCCATTTTCGCGCTGAAGTTGAAGTTTAGATTAGATACTCAAGAGTTCTTTGTTTATTCAACCGATTGTTTTGATGCGGTCACGTGACAAACACGTGAACAATACGGTTGCGATATGGCCAGGCTGAGGCAGAGATGCTCAAAAGGCCTACGCTACGCATACGTAGCTACTTTGCGTAGAGTAGCCGCGATAAATTCTACTCTACGCATGCGTAGCGTAAAAAATCGGGCTACGCTACTAATGCGTCGCGTAGCGTAGAATTTAGGAAGCTGTGTCTTAAAATTTGGGTATGTATCATGAATGATGTCGTATAGTCTATGGTATTACTGGGAATAGAGACATCAAGCAAGAAGCGCTAATTACAAACGTAAGAAACTGGTATAATAAGATGAAGTCAGACGTACAAACATCTGCTCGAAAAAGAGAGCAAGCGAATTCATGGCACTGGTGACTGTGGTCTATTGCAGGAAATGTTCATACTATCCTCCAGCTCTTCTTCATGATCTGTCGCAAGATCGTGGTCAGTAAGTAGCTCAAAGCTTTCTTTCTCTCCTTCAAAAGCTCTAGCTCGGGTCTGGCGTCAAGAAAATCGGAGGTGCATTGCTTGGCAATACTCGTAGTACTTGCCTAAATGGAACACCTAACATGGCGCGTCTGATAATCTAAGGCACGCC
>JAKTUB010000172.1:0-11474 GCA_030556465.1 Metschnikowia picachoensis
TCTGCATTAACAACCTCGCCGAACAACGAGCCAATTGTTTCTGTTCGAAAAGTCTTCGCTCCTTTCCTCAGCACGGTGAAATGATGATGGTAACATTTTCTTGTTTTAGAGAAATATATATCTATCTACTTTGAGTCATGCAAGAAAAATAACTGCTTCATTGCTAAAATACGTTCAGTCGTCAAAAAGGTCACGACCTCAATTGATCTCAATAGCCTCAGCAATGTCTACTTCCATTTGGTCACGACTAACATCGTCGATCTCTTTCAGAATCATATCGTTTAACTCCACATCATCTCCAGCATTATCATCATCAGATTCCACACCCAGTTCTTCGTCACCAGGCCTTATTTTTCTCACCATATCTTTGACAACTGCTACCATTTTGGTCGTGGCTGGGAACAATCTATTTCTCTTCTTGGTGATTACATCTCCAAGGATTGAAAAGAAGGACTCTGCCGGCGCGGATATAGCTGGGATAGCCATAATATCTTTCGCAAGCTTATAAAGCATAGGAAACCTCTTTTTATTATACTGATAACAGATATAAGTGACGACATTTCCGTCTTCGGGTTTTTTGAAGAGATATGCTTTGACTTCGTCTTCTTCGTCATCAGAAAACTCATCCCTACTAAGGAAAGTAAAGCGTTTGGTTCCCGCATCATCAGCTGCATTTGAGCATTGGTCGCCTTGTGAGGTGCTTCCCGCATTTCCCTGTTTCTTTTCGTAGTATCTCAGATAAAGCTCGGACACCCTTTCCAACTTCTCTCTAATATTATCAAACAAAGCAGGCGGAAAAGATTCTCGAGTTGAAAATATCTGAGTTTATACTTTGGATTAAGAGCGGTGGCCAAATAAAGGACCAGCATGTCCCCACTATTCGGGGCTCCAACCCCAAATTCAAGAAAGTCGTTTGGCGCTTGACATGACTGGGCCAAAGAAAAGGCGATATCGTTATTTTATCGTTTTTTTATCGTTATTCTATCGTTATTCTATCGTTATTCTATCGTTTTTTTATCGTTTTTTTATCGTTTTTTTATCGTTTTTTTATCGTTTTTTTTATCGTTTTTTTTATCGTTTTTTTTACGATTTTGATGACTTCAATTATCGTTTTTCGTTTTTCGTCATTTTCATCGTAATGTCGTTTTTCGTAATACGAAAAACGATAAATTACGATAGCGCGCAACACTGCTCGCGACCGGGCCATGGCTCACATTCCATCGAGGGGATTCGAGGACACCTTAATAATGATCACAAGGATATAACGATAGCACCTACAAGCTCTGTGGAATCCCAAAAAAACACAATAAAATAGGTCAGAAGTGAAAAGTTCGTTCAAAACTATCAAAATAAAAATACTACTCAAATCAGCCTTTCCACTGACTAACTCGTTTGTCAAGTTCCCAAATTCACTTGCGCGGCTGCAACGTGCTCACGCTCATCGTGGCGAGCATATTTTGGCCCCACTATTTGCTTTTTGATTGATTCTCTATATTCACTTTTCCCATACACAACTCACAGAATTCATGCCGAAAAGAGGAGGAAAATCTAGAGGGGGTTCTCGTGGTGGCAGCAGGGGGGGAGGCCGTGGCGGGGCCCGTGGAGGCGGCAGTTTCCGAAGCCATAACCTAAGCAAGTCTCTGCGCCGAAGAGTGGGCAAGAAATCGGCTGCACTGATCAGCCGTGACACTCCCGAGCTCATGGATTTGGGCGGCAATGAGTACATTTCTGAATCGGGAATGTCCATGAGAAATCTCTCGAAAAGGCCGAACAGGCGCATGCTTTCCGAGTCTCAGTATACAGACAAGCATATGGCAGAGACAATGGCCCAGCCAATGCGGATGCGGCCAATAGAGTTCGTAAAGGCCGAAGACGTGTATGACCCTGGAAGAGCGCTTGTGCAGGCGCTCAAAAAACAGAAAAAAAAGGTTGATTTAGCGCTAGTTTTGGAGGATCTCAAGTTCGAGCCAGATGCTTCAGAGCAGACAGAATATCCAGAGAATTCAAAGCTAGCCATGCCTGAAATCACACAAGATGTGGCAGAAGCAGAAAAGCCAGTGCATCTTCAGGAAGGCACCAACAACGAAACAGCATCTTCGGGTGACGTTGAAGGCGATGATTATCTAGATGCATTGATGCAAGACCGATTCCGGGTCTCCGCCTCTCCCGACAACGCTTCAGATCTTGAAGAAAACTATCCTGGTCAACCATCTGATGAAATTTTCTTGAGCCCAGCATCACCCGGAGTACCGGATGAACGCTCAAACATCGAGGAGCCCGACATATCACATCCTGATTTGGTGCCTTCAGATTTACTCAGCAGCAATGTTAAGAATGAGACCCAAAAAAGAAATGTTGAATGGCGCGACTCTGGTAAATTCCAAGAGCACATCAGTGGGGACGATTCGATCAGTGATGTGGGTATGTCTGAATTCCCCAAGCCAGAGAGCAACCTGTCGGAGGAGTTCGCTAAATCCGATGGCGATGACGATCATATTGAAGCTATCATGGAAGATTTTTTCATTATCGACGAGACTGGTGACGATGATGTTTTCGAGAAACATGCAGTGAAGAAAAAGTCCACTTCTACACTCTTGCAGGCCGAATACCGGCGAAAGAAAGCCGCGCCTGTGAAGCAAATGTTGCCTCGGGAAGAAACAGAGCTAGAGGATGATTCGCATCTCATCGTTGGAAAAGTGATGTTGAAAACCCGGACCGATGAAAACGGAATTGTTAGCTCAACCCTTCCGCGTGGAAAACGCCTGCATGGATTCATGAGTCTTACCAAACTCGAGGACAGTTACTACGAAGAGGAGTGCGAGGAATGCGATGACGACGCTGCCTTTGAGGACTACAAGGCGCAGATTATGGGCGACCTCGAGTTTGGCGACACCGATTCTGAGGGGTATGAGGTTCCTGAGGACTTCGCTGATATTCATGGGGACGAGTTCGATTACGGAGAAAACGGTGGCCTTGATGACGAGGAAATCAATGACCTGGACATTTATATATCCTCCAGAAGCGATCTTGATGAGCAAGACCTTAATTCTGAAGAGGAAGGCCTAGAAGATATCTTGGCGTTTGCTCGGGCACAACAAAAGACTAGGAATCAGTTCGATCTCGCGCCCACGCAAACGCTCAAGAAAAAGAGCAAGGGCAAGAAGGAAAGACTCGAATTGGGCTCGCACTTGGAGCTCGAACTCAGGGAATCTTTAATGGACCAGTTCCAGTACCAGAAACAGTCCAGAAAGGAAAAGAAATTACGCAAAAAGGAAAAGCGCCAAAGGGAAGGCATAGAACTTCACGATTTGAGTATCAAGTACGACTACTCGCTACATATCAACGAGATAAAGCAGGAGTTTGAGGTTTTTCTACATGATGCAGGAAGAGAGACCATGAGTTTTCCGCCACTAGATGGTCATGGCAACAAGACTATCAGTAAGCTCGCGGGTCATTACAATATGAAATGCATACGTTGCGGGGGCAACGGGCGCAGTTTGTACATGAAGGTGGCCAAGACAAAAAAGACATTCAGGTATATTCCTGCATACGATCCGATCAGGTACATCATGAAACAGCATCCGATATTCAAGAGAGTCGATGTCAAACCACGCACACAGGGGGAAATCGCCCAGACAGACGGCAAAAAAGACCGTCGCGGGCCTGAGAGTGATGCTGTTGTGAGAGAGGGTGATATCGTGGGGGGCAAGGCCCCTGAAATTGGGAATTACAATATTGGCAGGCAGCTTCTCGAAAAGTTGGGCTGGGTCAAGGGAGAAGGCTTGGGTGCACATGGTAACAAGGGTATCAGTGAGCCCCTTACTGCCACTGTCAAGCGATCGAAGACTGGGCTCAAGTAAGACTGTAAGAGCTCTGTGACTTGTATCTGGCCAAAGCTGGATCTGTGTATCGATGACTGTTATGAAACTAGTACGATTTATCATGTAGGCTAACCGATCACAAAGCACAGGCAAACTCATCCTTTCTTACCCTTGCCTTTGGTTTTCTTGACCTCATTCACAGGCGCGGCGTGGCCCGTCTTTTTCACGTGATGAAAAAGCTTGTTTCTCGAGGTGAATATTTCCTCGCAAAGAACACAAATCTCGGATCCGCTGGGCACTTTTGCAGCTGGAGCTTGTTTTGGTTTCTTTTGCCCTCCCGCTTCCGTTGGGTAACTTTTTATTGAAGCCGGTTGTTTCAATCCTTCACTTTTCTTTTTCCCCTTTTTCTTCTTCTTCTCGTCCTCCCAAATATCATCTTCGGGTTCTTTTTCGAGGCTTAAGCCGTTTACAATCTTAGCAAGTTCATCTTCTAGATCTGCGCCATCGGCTTTACTCCGCAAGCTTTTCTTTGACTTACTCTGGCTTGGCCTTGAAGTCTGTTCTGCATATTCGGCCAAGGCCTCGGCACCAGAAGGATCCACATCGTCGTCAACAATATTATCAATATCATACTTGTTATACTCGGTCTGCTGAGGTACAGACTGATTCGTGTCTTCTTTAACTGTTTCAGTTTGGGCATCATCAGCTTGACCATAATCATCAGCATGAGCAATGACGTTAGCGCCAATGGGCGCATCATTCAAATCATCGCCCTCTCCTCCTTTGGCATCCACATCCAGCAACATTTCATCAGATTCAGACTCCGGTCCGGGCTCACTGGCCGCAGTCTCAAACGCAGAATCGCTCTCATCCACGTCAAGGCCCAAATCAAGACCCTCGCGCCGCATTTCTTCGCGAATCTGCTTCAATGTTGTTTTGTGTTTCTGCGAACTCTCGTGCGTGTCAAACTGATTTCTCGACTTGAACACCTTGTTGCACACGATACACTCGTGCCATTCTTCCTCAAGATTATCGGCAAACTCATCGAATTCAGAGTCTGTTGTTTCGTCGCTATTATAGTCGAATTCTTCCCGGAGCATCCGTTCCACCTCCTCCAATTCATCTGCATCCATTTTTTCCCAATCCTGAACCTCGTAGTGTGCCTGCTCGGCCATTTGCCGCACCTTATGTTCCTGAGCCTGCCGCTGCAATATTTCATTCTGCTGCCTGCGCTTTGTAGCCTCATATGCCTCAGCACCTACCTTTACGCGCAAATCCCTTTTTTTCATGAAAGACACAAACTTACGCACGGTATCGTTATATTCACGCCTGGCCGCGTCACGCAACTTTTTATTTTCCTTTTCCATGAGCCGCCTTGTGCGACGGTCTGGAGCCGCGGAGTACCGGTACTCGTCCATCCAGTTGAAACTTTTGACGGTTTGGAAATTGCTCCATTCCTGATAAAATACCCGTACACCAGAAACATAGTCCGTGTGCGAGTTGCCAAAGCGGGGGTACAAGAGTAAACTTTCATTGATAGCGTTAACATTAGCAGCATCGTCCTTGTACTTTTCGTACCCTTGTGTCTGCATATATTTGCCGTGCTTGACTTCTTCCGCTGCGAGTCTCTCAAAAAGCCGTCCTGCGACGCTATAAAGCCCCGCAAAGGAGTCGTCTACTCGCGCGTAAAGCTCGGGATTGAAGAATCGTAGAAGCTCATCGGCAGAAATGCTAGGAATGACCATACTTTGTGCATCTTCGGCCGAATGCGTATACTTGTCGTCGTCTCGAAGAATCAGGGCCTTGTGAGTATCGTACCAGCTGCGTTCCTGTGGGTCGGACAAAACTTCGTATGCTGCACTGACAAGCGTAAAGCGGGTATTTGCACCGGCAATGTCACGCGGATTTTTATCGGGATGGAGCTGGAGGGCCTTTTTTCTGTAAGCCTTTTTGAGCTCGGTATCGGTCGCAGTTGCTTCCACGCCTAATAGCTCGTAGTAACACGTTTTCATGTGGGCAAACAACAGTGGGCTTGATTGAGTTTCAATGGGTACTTTTGATGGAATTTTCCTATTCTATGTCTGCGCACACGAATATTTCGTGTGGAATTTGAGTATGTACGGTTCACTCGCCTTGGATCGTCGTTCACGATGCTCGAGCCTCGGAGCCATCACCTCGATGCCGCGCGAGGGTTTAGCTGCAGGCTATCGCCGATCGTCCTCCACAATTCGCCATGCTGCTGAAACCGGTCAGCTGTCATATTGGCGTGTTACATTTGTAATTTTGTAGCCCCACCTGTCTCGAAGAGCTTTTCGAAAAAAGAACAACATTTTGCTCGTCAATCATGCGCGCGCAAGAGTACTTTCTCTATGCATTGCTGACATCAGTGATGGTTATCTCAAATTATCTCACTTTTTTGAATATCTGAGATAATTATCTCAGATAACCAGATAAATGAGATAAAATGGCATAATCTGGCATACAATCTTAATTGCATCTCTTCAGAGACTCTTGTGTAGTACGACTACGTCTTGTCTCCGCCCAAAAACACCTGTTCAGCTATCATTTCGTCATATACTTATAGAGGTATGACCCTTCTCCATTGACTTCAAAAATTAGTTATATTTTGTTCAGAAACTGGTACTTTAGTCATTCTCTTCGTCTTCACTTGAATCGGAAATGCTTCCCAGAACGCCGTCTAATTTGCGAACTTCCTTTAGCGTGAAATCATTATTTCCTAACTCGATCAACTCAAGACTATGTCTTAAATTTAAGGTCTCTGTATCGTTCAGCTCTGCATCGCTAGAATCTGCATCGCTAGAATCTGCATCGCTAGAATCTGCATCGCTAGAATCTGGTAAAATGTGTTTAGTATCCAGAGACTCCTCTGCTTCGCTCTTTTCTTCCAGCCTCTGCGTTTGACTGACACTAAGATCCTCCAGTCCTGTTCGCTTCTGCAAATACTGTTGTCAACACACTCCGTTTCACTCGTAGTCAGTGAGCTTTGCTCTATTCAGGCCTCAAATCGCTTTCTTTTCCTCCCATCGTCCACGTCTTATAACTTGACGATATCTTTAGACTGCAGTTCGCCCACACCACTTGGATGTTGCTCGGGGTTGGTGTCAAGAGGTTTCGCGTGATCATGAATTGGAATTCTGGTCTCGTTCGATTGCAGGTTCCGCCCATTAATTCTCCAACCTTCTCTGAATATTCTGCCACGGCCTGGAAATTTACGCTCTATGAATCTCTTTTTCCTTTTGACGAAGGGTTGAAGCTCCCAAGAAAAAGCACCTGTGGAAATAGCCGAAGGCAATTTTTTGACTCCCCCCCCCCAATAAGGGGCAACTTAAATTCCGGCTTTTCTAACTCATTTTTTAGAGGTCATTATGATCGTCAAAGATTGTTCTACTGAGGTGGTCCAGTGTAGTCTTGTGCAGAGATTGCTAATTAGACGAAGAAAAAAAAGTCGAGAAGAAAGGGTGGATTTCAGCCCGCTTTATATCTCCCAGGCGTCGTGAAGCGCGTGGCTTGTGAAAAGGGGCATTGTACAAGCTTTTTCCAACAATAGACTCGGCTTTGCAAAAAATTTAGTCGAGTCTGCCGGTGATAAGGACGGTGTCAAGTCCTCAGAAATTTGTTACAGTTATCTCAAATTATCTCAAAATATCTCAAAAAACCAGATAATTCTTCGCGCAAAATGCAGATAATTCCTTCACTGGCTGACATTCACCATCCTTTCGAGTGATAATCATTCGAATCATTGAGAAAAGACTCTTTGTCGTGACCGGAAAATAAATCATCGTGGCTAATTACACGCTCTGGGAGCGGTGCCTTACCAAGCCTGTGATCGATTATCAACGAATCCTTCAAGGACGCGCTGATTTCAACCGACGGCGTGAAACTTTTGAAAACAGTGGGTTCTACTCGAACACTTTTACTTGTAGTAATTGTGCTCTCGCTATTCGTCGACTCCATGAGACTTTGTTGGCAAAGATGTTCTGCAAACAGCGACGCCATTGTGGGAACTGCTTGCGGCAGATGCTGAGCAGGCATAGATTTTAGTGTCTCACTGGACCTGTTGTCACTGTGTAATCTCAATTTACCGGTAATCCCGGATCCCAAGAGCGACGTAAGGTTGATCGCGCTTTTGGAAAGAAGGTTTTTGAGCGAACTCGCGGGCTGCAAATTGGAATACTTGCTCAAACTGCTTGATAAGGCTTCAACTCCATTAAAGCCTGCGTCATGAGCAATGTGTGCCTTTGGACTCCCGAATTCAGCCTGCTGAGTATTATTTTTGGCATCCGACATGACCAAAAAGTTTGAGAGACCCACGCTAGATGTCTGCTTTGCAAACATGTTTTGCTCGCCTGCTTTGCTTGGGTCTTCCTTGATTAAATTTTCTTCAGCGATGAACAACTTCGGCGATCTGTGAGGAAGCGCTTTTCGCGTCAAATCACTCGAGGATGTGTACCGCTGGGCTAAAAAAATTGATGGACGCTGAACGCCTCGCGCGTTTTTGCCAGGGTCAACAGTTATCACGCCTGTCGTGGAAGATCTTTTGAGCACAGGCTTTGCGGCCATGTGAGAGAGGTTGGCGCTTTTAATTGAGCAAGGAGATCGCGCGGTAGAGTTCATTTCATTTAGAAACAACCCAGATAAAAGGGACCTTGGCTTTGAAGAAGGCGAACTCTTGAGCGTCTCGGCTGCTGGTGGCGATGTATGACTTTCATCGCTTAGAGAGTGTGGAACAGGTATCCTTTTAGGGAATGATATTGGTTGCACAACGGGCGATTCGGGAGCCAACTCGCTTTCTGAAGATACCGACATCCATTCACTCTCGGTGTCGTCGGCCAGTTTTAGACTCCTGCCGCTTCTGGCAGATCTTGCATCGGCAATGGACTGGTTCATGTCATTTTCATGTAGCGGGTTGGGGTGATCGTCAAGACTGCTGACTTCCGATATGTCCGTCGATGATACGCTGGATGGTGCGTTACCTGCTGAGCTGGTACTGATAGATGCGTTGCTTTTGAACAAAGAGTCCTTTCGTGTTATAGAAACGCGGATTTCAGGCAGATGATCATTTGTAAGACTTGCCTTACCATCATGATTGTCTGGGGCATTCGGGGATGGCGAGCTCGAGATGAAAAATATATTTGTCCTTGTAGGGCTGTTTACGTGGCTTACGTGCTTTTGACTCACATTTTCGCATGTGAGCGGATGGTTTGGGCTCATACTTAGCTTCGCAGTGCCTTCTTTTTGAATGTCCCGACCTATCTTGTTTGGCATGTCTGAGACTGGGGGTGGCGCTGATAAAGCGGTCTCAGCACGCTCAGGGTCATATTCCGAGAAGTCGTTATCTGAAATATCCGAGGACTCTTCTCCCGACGCCCCCTGCTCCAGACCGTTGAGTTTCACCTGCTGTAGAGTCAAACTGCTGTCGAATGTGTATTTGGACAGGTCCAGAAATAAAGAAGGGCGGCTTTGCAGAATGGCGGCGCGCATAGAGGACGCTTCTTGCGATAAAGTCTCTTCCTCAAAAAAGAAAATCGACCGGTCAAATGCTTTGTGGTTCAATATGCGTTCACTGATCAATCGCCATGATCTGTTGCGAAGGCGTTTGCGGGCAAGGCTCGCTGTTCGGGAAGATCTCCAGACTGTGAAGAGATTTTCGTCGAGTTCGCTGATGAATAGCTTTGGGTCTGATATTTTGTGCTTGGGCGTAGATACCAACGATGTCATGTAGTTACAGCATCAACGGCCAGGCCAGGGTATAGTAACAAGGCTGTGCAGTGGAAAAAAGATATCTGAAAACAAAAAGTAGCGTTGAATCCGGGCTTGTGTAGCAAAAACGACTCTGGGAAAGAAAAAGTGCTTAAGTTTGTCTCTGGTGGTGAAGCTTTGACAGCGTCACACAAACTCTTTTTCGGGTAGGATGGTTATGAGATAGCTTTTGGGAATTTTCAATAAAACCGACTTCGGTTGAGACGGGGGAGCTCGAACGGACAGAATGAGGGCGAGGCGCGAAAAATGTCTTAGCGAGGATGAGGCCCTCGGACAGATCACGTGAATCAGATAAGAAAATCGGGTCTTGAGGAGGGTATTTTTGGCCCTACATCAAATAACAGGAGAGACAAATGTCAATCCTTGTGCAAGATGTGTTCTTGTGAGGGGGGGTTCGCCGTCGCGCCGACATCGTTTTAGGTTAGCGTATTGTCCGGGGCGGCTACAATCTGATCACGATTTGGGGCGGTTGAGGCCGGAATGGCCGGAATGCGTGACAACAACAGTCATGCTTTGCATTGATGAGCAAATAGCGTACCGACCGTACGCGTACGAGTACCGTACGCTGTTCTCCGTACCGTACGCTCTGTACTCCGTACGCCGAACACTATGCAGGAGAGAGGATGTTGCAAATATTTGGTTGAGCATTTTCATAGCTACAAGAAAGGTAGAATTTACTTGGATAGTTGTAAAAAGATGTTTTTAAAGTGCAGAAAATTCAGAAAATTCACATGTCTAACTTTGGAAGACTTGCATGGCTGTTGAGGTATCAAAGGTTACTTCGTCATCATCAGCGTCTTAGACAATGAGCCAACCCTCCACTTCCCCATCCTCTTGTTCGTCAGTAACTTCGATAGACTGATCGACATCGTCCTCAGTGTCCCCGTTGTCTTGGGGGATATCGTCTTCTCGAATAATTCCTCGGGACTTGAGAATTGCTAGCATTCTTATCGTTGTTGGCAGAAGCTTATTTCTCTTCTTGGAAATGACATCTCCCATGCGAGAAAATAAAGCCTTGGCCGGTGCAGACATGGCCGACGCTGCGAAATAATCCCTGGCGATGCGAGAAATAATTGGAAATGACGCTTCTCGAGTCTTATGGAATGCAACAGGGTCCTGACGCGGGTTTTCGATAGGTTCCTTGAGATACCTCTCAATTTCATGCTCCGAGTGCACGAGGTCAGTCTGACTCCCGAAACGAAATCTTCCAAGCCCTGGAGATGAGGTTTGCGTCGGTTTCTAAGGTAATTTTTTCACGGCATCCCTGTGTTAAACCAGATATTGGGAATAAACGACATAGTCAAATGTGTCCCTGCCTCCGTACGCGTACGCTGAGTACGCGATTTGCTCATCACTGATGCTTTGATCGTTAGTTGTGTGCAGTATGAGAGCGTGAGGATGTACGGGTGTTGCGTGGGCTTTTATTATCACGTGACATTTGGACTTTTTCTTGATCTTTGTTCCTAAGCGTTGACAGCTTTCGGTGACACGACAAGGGTTTCACGGCCTCTGATGCTCATGTAGACGAAGAAAGGTTGTCATCGCCCTAATGGCTATACTCTCCCACCTGCTGCTTCAACTCTAGGCGAAAAAATCGATATATTCTTAGTAGATTTCCGATAATGTTTACTCACATAGTAGTGTGTATAAACGAAACTTTAAGGCCGTTGGACAAAACCGCTTTTTGCAAGTTTGGGCTCTTCGTATATTTTATTGCTTTTTTGCATAAATTGGTTGATTTTCACAGTTGATACAGTAAACCTCCACTATAGGCAATCCTTTTTTTTTTTTCGTTAGTCATGTATTGGTACTATATATAAGGGACACAATCGCGAGACATATGTGCCTGAGAGGAGCGTGGCTCCCAAACCC
>JAKTUB010000173.1:0-12806 GCA_030556465.1 Metschnikowia picachoensis
AACACCGTGTCAAATGCGGTTACACTGGTGTCGATACAAAGTGAGACGATAATTGGAAAGTGCTTCGGCCCTTTTGACTCTTTAGGACCTAATGCACTTGTGGGTATTATCTATACTATTTTAAGCTTAAAGTAAAAGAAAAAGACGTTCCCACTTTTCCGCGGTGAAAAGATTTTCACTGCGCGACTGCTGGCTCAGCGGGTCGTGTCCATATTCCATTTAATCCTGTACCTGAGACCCTAAAAACTAACACATATTCGCGCTTTCCGCACAACACGAATTGTTGTAACGGTGCATGAGACAATGCATCGTACATTATCTCTGCAGGTCCGTCGAAGACAGTCCAAGGAGACTGCTTCTTGTAGTCGAACAAGTAGAGCAGACTGAAGAGATCTTCATAGACAACCTCGTCAGGGTCAATAGGATCATTGACAATATCCTCCTCAGTATCAGGAGGGTCCTCGTTAGTAGGAGCAGTTGAGGTACTGGCGACAGCCAGTACACCTGAGTTAGTCTTACGCTTCTTATTAATAATAGAAGCAATGGTGCTTGAGGCACCACTGGTAATCATGTATTCGCCATATCGTTAACTAAGCTAGACTAGTTGGTTCTCGGTGAATTCAGTATCCTCCAATCAGGAGGTGCGGAATAGGAGAAGCCCTTTTATATGGGAATGGACGACGAGATGTACTGGTGTACTGCATTATGTGATCGCGTGATCACATATATGCATACGCATGTACATTTCATCACAACACGAATCTATCCGGTACATAATTCTTTTGTCTTCTAATTAAATACAGGATATATGCACGAGGGTTAAAATTTGTATGGGAGAAAAAAGGGTGCTTTTACGCTCACTGGGAAAATCTTGTATACGCATACGAATACGAATACGCAGAGCCGGTCTGCCGACAAAACGAAAACGAATACGAATACGCAACCAAATTCCGTAAATACGCGCGAAAAAAATCTTTTACGGCGTAAATACGCTGATTTGTTCAACACTGCAAGGCAGACAATGGAGTCTGCCTTTCCTTTGTTTATATGTGGCCAGCCACGCTGGCCTTAACAATAGAAGGTGCATTACTTGGCAAGCAAGCACACAGTACTTGCCTAAATGGAACACCTCACATCTCCCCCAGTTTCCATCCATGGAAAATAGATGAAACTTACCTAAGGGTCGAGAACGGAGAGAGCGATCTCCCCCTATTGAGAACATAGTGGTAGAAGGGGCATTGATTGCGACTCGTGAAAGCTGTCATCATGAGAGTCGCCTAGTAACTGCCGATGTTGGGCAATGAGTGCTTATAGCAAGGGCATCCGAAGTCCTTTTCACGAGATAGGAAGCGAATTCAGGATTGGTCGGTAGGCATAGCAGAAAGAGATGGCAGATCTGTCAAGCCCATAATTTCCACTAGGCCAAGTGAATGTACTTTTGCGAGAAATCGAAAAGCCTGAGCAACGATAACAAGTCATTATCGGCTAACGTCTGGACGCAAAATGGGCTAGTGGTGCTCCCCCGCGACGGCCGCAAAAGGGGAGTGAACGTATTAAAGTGCGATGTTAATCAAACAAAGAATAAGTGTCACACACAAAATATTTTTTGGATAATTTCTCAAAGTCATCGAGCGAGGAAAACTGGGTATTCCTTGATTCATTCGAGAGAAAAAAGAAACATGTGTTGTGGGAGCCAGACAGAATTGGCCCGTGAACAAAGACTAGACCAGCTGTTGATGTGGAAACGAAACACGGCCGAACAAATACAACAAGCGGCCTCCCTTCCAAAAGTCTAAGGGAATGAGAGTGGCAGTACAATTATCTGTGAATGAATCAAAGTGGCTTTACAATTATCTGTGAATGAATGAAAAGACTGCCTCGTGCAGAACCTGACATGGAGTGAAAAATGGTTTCCAGAATTTAGTTAGGGAGAAAAAGGCAAGCGAGTCCACGAAGTCCGGCCCTGAGAAGATGTTAGAATAGTTTTATATCTTACAGGAATTCTACACCGTGGATTAAGCTTAGATTATTCTTCGCCCAACCACGTAAAAACTGTTAACAAACGTAGTAAGCTGCCTGTGTGCTAGCACATCTGACACGCTGTTCTCAGGTTTTCCAACAACAAGAGAACGGAGATCCTTAGCAGCGTCTAGTAATCACATATACATTGTGCGACTAGACCTTCCGTGAACCTCTCTCGTCAAAGCATTATGGGAGCTTCTCAGAAAGTACAGCAGACTTCGAGAAATTTCAGCTTACCACTGAAGATTGGAGCTACTTGAAGAGCCTTCGCGATGTTTTATAAATATTTCGTGCTTCAACTTTGAGGCTTCGAGCATCGTCATACTCTACAATCAATGAAACGATACCCATGATATTTGGCGTTTCAAGTAGTTTGGAATGTTTGAAGAACAAGGAGATCATGGCAGATAACCCTTTGATTGTTTTTGGCTTACAGGAGGCTAGAAACAAGTTGCTTGAATATCATCCTTTACATGAGGAGAAGATCTAGCCGAACTAGATGCTTTACATATCTATTGTACTTGATCCACGGTATAAGCGCTAGCTAGCGATATTTGACAGTGTTTCTTTCCCAGAAATGAAAATCCGCGAGATCAAAGACCACTTTCCTGAGGCTTACCTGGTGTACAAAACCAAGTTCAAGAATACAACAGAAGCCATTCCTGTTGATCCAAATTTGGAGTCTCCCGAGCAATTTGATAGTCTCCAGTTTCATTCGGTCGAGGAAACAATCGATTCGGATGAGGGAGAAGCTGAAAGGTACCTTAGAGAACCCCGCCAGCCCGGGCGCCAGGATGACATAGCATTCTATAAGACTCAACAGTCCCGTTTTCAAATCCTCTCACGCATGGCCAGGGACGATTTTGTTGTGGCAGCTATGTCTGCGCCTTCAGAAGCGCTTCTTTCGCGCATAGGAAACATAGTGACAAAAAAGAGGGGTAGACTTCTGTCCGAGTCGATAAAGATGTTGGCAATACTCAAGTCACGAGGTATCATCAAGACCGGTGAAATGCCCGACGAAGGTCGGGAAAGTGAGGCGGGGGAAGAACCTTTGCCAGACTGACGGACTTTGAAGGAGAGGAAGAAAGCTTTGAGCTACTTACTGATAACGATCTTGCGACAGATTATGAAGAAGAGCTGGAGGATAGTATGAACATTTTCCTGCAATAGACCACGGTCACCAGTGCCATGAATACGCTTGCTCTCTCTTTCGAGCAAATGTTTATACGTCTGACTTCATCTATTTCTACCAGTTTCTTACTTTTGTAATTAGGGCTACTTGCTTGATGTCTCTATTCCCAGTAATACTATCAACTATACGACATCATTCATGATTCATACCCAAATTTGAGACACAGCTTCCTAAAATCTACGCTACGCGACGCATTCGTAGCGTAGGCCTTTTGAGCATCTCTGTCCCTCCCTTTCTCCTCAAGTTAGGCACGGGTTTTCTCACTGCACACCTTTATCGCGGCTAATTTCCACACCTACGTGATATTAGAACCTCACCTTGAAATACATGCACTGAAATACCACATCTTTAAATAGTAAATCACAGAAACCATCACAATCCCCTTATCAACTAATCAGGATGTCGCGAGAATTCCAGTTGCAGCTAGTGCGAAAAGCACTCGGCGAGTTGGGATATCAGGATGTGGCGGAAACGCTTGCGCAACGAATGGCGACGGAGAATGGCGCCAGGGGCAGCAATTATGCTGCAAATCCGCTCAGCGAATTCATATCTGCGGGTGAGTATACGAAAGTATGTGGATATTTAGCACAGTACGAGAGGGACGAAACTGATGGGTTTCGATTCGGGGCCGAGGTGGATAATGAGAGAGATGAATTGAGTGATAACCAGCGCGCCGTAGCGCTCTATTTAGTGTTGCGTACGTCGTTTCTTGAACGCATATTGTCAATTTCACTCGGATATTCGTCACCAAGCGCCGCAATTGATGCCTTTAAGTTTCTTCGGGAAGAAGTTCTAGTGGAATTTGACGCTATGACCAAAATCGGTGAAAAGACACCATTTGTTGCGAAATTGACCAAAGAGCAAGAGAGTGCTGTGCTATTGCCCTTAGCAATGATGCCTCCAACACGCGCGCAACTAGAATCATCATTCTTCACGCCCACTATATTACTAACTAACGTGAAGAGTTCAATTGACGCTCCACAAGACGATTACGCGTACTTGGCGCGACTCAGAAGCTCAATCACGGCGTTATTGCGGCATGCTGTGGGAATCACCCATCTTAATAGAACAGAAAGCTCGCTTTTCAAATACGGCCAAATCCCCGATGATTCTTTGGCCGAAATCATCCACAAAGCGGCGCTTTACAACGAGTCGCAGGCACTCTACCATTTGCCGCCGAGACTGGCACGCGCGCAGGACGGGTTGGCCGCTGAGTATTTGATTGCGTCCTCAGGCACACGTGACGACCTTCCGATTCACTTATTACACACATTAACGCACCATACCGATGAGGTATGGCACACAAGATTCTCGCCTCTGGGTCGGTTCTTGGCGACAGGCTCGCTCGATGGCACTTGTATCATCTTTGACGTCGCCGACAACTTTCGGCTCCTTGCCGAGCTTGATCCAAATGCGGAAGATGAGACAGCTGTGTTTGTCCTGGGATCCTATATTCCCCCTTTGGATAAGAAAAAAGGCGTGATCTACTTTTCATGGGAGCCGCATGAGCGGTACATTGTCACATGCTGCCTTGATACCGTGATCCGGATTTGGAATATCCAGAACATTGTTCCAAAACGGCGCGTGACACGGTCGATGAATGGGTCTGACTCGGCCGAGTTAGTTTCGTGTTTCACGCTCGGTGAACGCATGCGCACGTGGCCCTGCGAATTTTTGAACTACGATAAGTCTGCGACCCCACATTTCATCGTCGGATCACCAGACAAGGCACTCAAAGTGTTTTCAATCGATGGAAATGAGGTGCTTGATTTCTATAGCGACGCGGACGAGTGGCTGTCAATTTTAGGCGACGATATTTCGCATACATCCGAGGCATCAACAGGCCCACCAGAAAGCAGCACTGGTATCAGAGGTTCCACGCAAAGTCATGTCTCATCTGAAGAGTCCAATGAAAGTGCAAGTCAGTTTGATAGAATTAATGACTTTGCCATTACACCTAATGGAAGGGTCCTCATTACAGCGAATAATGACAAACAAGTGTTCTTCTATCGGATTCCAGACCTCTTTGATCCGTCCACCACGACCTCACGCATTGCGCTGTTGAGTCTAAATGGTCGGTTGACCTCATGCAATATTTCGGCCAATGGACGTTACATGCTACTCAGCATCGCACCTGAGGAGCTACAACTCTGGGATATGTCGCCTTTGGAGACAAACGAGAAACCATTTTTGAAACAAAAGTTTCTAGGCCAAAGCCAGGCAGTATACATGGTGCGGTCCTGTTTTGGTTACCTCACCACCTCAAACATGAAGGAAGAGCTTGTACTCAGTGGCAGTGATGACGGATATGTATACATATGGAAACTCGACACAGGCCAGTTGATTACGCGTGTGAAGGGTCATGAAGGATTGTGTAATTCAGTGGACTGGAATAGATTTTATCCGGCGAAATCAGGTAAGGATTACGGCAAGTACTGGTGCTCTGTCGGCGACGATCAACTCATCAAAATTTGGGGCCCGCTCGATGCGCATGCAAAGCCTGCAACAAAATAAGTATCTACACTGGAACAAGCTCAATCAGTATTCGAATTTTTGTACTTCTTTCTTCCGCATCAGAAAGGCTCTTTATAAGCCAACACTTACAACTCGTCATGCTCCTCAATCTCCTCATCGGAAAAATCTTCGACAGCTTTGGGGGCATCTTCCTCGACAGCGTCCGCGACCTCCTCAGTACCGGAGACTTTAGTCAGTTCGATGAACTCCTTGAATGACTCCAAATCTCTCCCTTTATCGTAAATCACACCGAGTCTCAAGCCGGTCTTGGGGTCCTTGACACCGTGTGCTGGGTATAAGATGATGGTGGGATATCCTTCAATGTTGTGGGGCACGTCAACGTCATTCAACGTGTGGTCCAACTTGGCAATCACCACGCTGTCATCGGCATCCTTGTAGTGGGCACCCAACTCAGTCCACACGGGGGCCAACTTCTTACAGTGGCCACACCATGGCGCAAAGTATTCCACAACGATGTTCTTGTGTTCGTCTGCAAGAACATCATTGTAATTGTGGGCAACCAATTTAGTCACGTTCTCATCGTAGTCCTCATCCTCAGGGGTGGGCAATGGCTCCGACTTGACAATGGGCTCGGCCTCGCCAGCCAAAAATTGGTCAATGAACGCATCGATCGTTTCGGTAGAGGGCGAGGGGTGCTCCGTCTGGTTGACACCATACTTTCTGCCGTTAGAGTTGTCTTGAATAGCAAACAATGGCACAATCTCAGGGTCCATGTTTAAGATCTCGGCATGACGGCCAAACTGAGTAGCGTCCAAGCCAACAAAGCTAATCTTGCCGCGCAACTCCTTACCCTTTGTAGTGAAAAACTCCTCCACGGCGGCACGCTCCTCTGCAGTGTTGTAGAAGTAGTAGCCCAATGGCAAATTGGAGCCTATGTACACCATGTATGTGTCTCTGTTTATGTCGCCGAAGTCAGGCACCTGAGCGTTCGACACCCACTCGGTAAACAGCTCTTGTGTCAAATCCTCAGAGTCAAACACGCGCACGTCGTCAAGTTTACCTGGGTGTACGAGCAAGTATTTTGCCTTCTTGCCAGAAAGATCGGCCTTGCTTAACTTGGCAAACGCCTTAATCGCCTTGTCATCCTCGAGCGAGTAGTGAGTGCGATGGCGTCTGTGCAAATTAGCGATTTCGCTAAATGTCTCATTAAGGGCCGTGGATGCCGCATGCGCAGCCTTGGGGAGAACTTGAACAACGAACGGCTTGGTCTCGGCCTTGGCCTTTTCGATGAACGCGGCCACGTCAGCGACAACGTTCACGGGCGACTGCGACATCTTCTGCATGTAGTCGACAATGCCGTCGGCGTCACGGGGGCCATCATACTCGTCCGGCTGCTGGTATGGTCCGCGGGCAAGCTTGAGCGTGGGGTAGCCCCTGATATCGTGCTGTTTGCACAACTCCGCCTCATCAACACAGTTCACCTGGCCCAACTTGACGTTTGGTAACGACACGCTCAACTCGTCGGCAGCCTGAGCAAACTCGGGCCCCAAAGTCTTACAGTGGCCGCACCAGGGCGCAAAGAACTCAACCAATACCATGGGGTTTTGCTCCAACGTCTCCTTAAAGTTAGCCGCCGTCAATTTCAACACGGCGGAATCCGCCAGCGCAATTGCGGGCTCATCAGCGGCAGTGACAAGTGAGACCGAGGCAAGAAGGGCGGCAATAGCCAGCGTCGAGAATTTCCAAAACTGCATTATGGTTCGTGTCTTTTTGGTGGAAAAAACAATAAAGTTGTGAAATAAAGAAGTAGGCGAGGGGGATCATATACCGCGGCGCGTAACGAACACGGTGGAAGAACGAGCGACACGTGCGCGCATGTAGGAAAGTTGCGCTTGCCACCATGTCGTCTGGACCATGTTCTTTCACAATTGTGGGAAAGTGCGCTTTTTTCATATTATTAAACTTTTCATAATAGTAAATTATGAATATGGTTTTTTTGAAAGTGCACCTGGGCGGTGTTCTCGTGTTTTCCCACCCAATTTTATCTTCATAAACCATTTATGATGATAAAGAGACCTGCGCCGCATCAGGCACTGCTGCGCTAGCACTCCCGAGCCCGGTGTCGCGTGTCCTTTTCAAATGTTTTGTGCAGTACTGCTGCAATTTGCAGTCTGCTGTAGTTGCTGAGTAAGACCTCTGGCCCTATATGCATGCTTTAGTCATGAAGTGGGGACAACAGAAAACGATATTTGTGTGAAATTGCGCATGAAAAGAGTATAAGCGGGTGATTCTAGAATCATTCTGTGGAAATGGCGGAAAGAAAAAGAAAAACAGAGGTAAGAAACATTCTTTGTTTCCCTGCGCAGATTTAGCTGGCTCACGCTTACTGAAAACCGCGCCCGTGACGAATCCCAATGTTTCTTTGTGAGACTTCATAGTAAATCATCAATGTTGTCGTAAATGAAGCGGAAGATTATGTTTGGTTCATATTTGTCGTGCTCCGGTCTGAAGTCCCCGTAAGAGCAATCTATTTAACCTCATGACATGTTTTTGGCGGCTGGTGGACACGTCAATTGTCTCAAAAACTAAGCTGACGTGTTTTCACCTTTACATCTAGCTTGCCGTGAGCAAAATGTGAATAGGGAAGAGCTTTTTGGGGAATTTGATTTTATAACTACCGGATATGCTTATTATATTAACTGTTAGCAGTTGTGCTTATAGTAGGATGAAACACATTCCAGCTTAATCTGTATTAAAGAAATGAATGTTGTACTAACAATATTTCATAAGAAGATTCAAAGTTTTCGTGTGACTTCTCGTTACAGAGTACAGTGCCTGAATCGAGTTTTAAATGCACAATTTGTCATTTTGCGAAAGTCAGTTTTTGGGGCAAACTGTTGTGGTGCGATATCTTCAGCGTCAAACTGGTCGACGAATTTCCATCTCCACTGATAGGATGAGTCTCCAGATGGAAGCTGGAAGCTAAACTTAAGGAAGCGATTCACAAGATCTTCGATAGGTGCGGGTTCAATGGGATCAGATATTGGAGATTAGTATATGAAGATAGTCCAGAGTTAAAGAATCGTTGCATGGTAAAGTAAACTTAGGGGTGAGGTTTGACTCAACATATAAAAAAATCCCCCTGAGGCAGTGCTTAAATTAAACCACATGAGGCCGGATGCCAGACAACTATCACCAGTGTTGCGAACTTTTCGTACACCATCGTATCGTACTTTCGTCTATAACAAAGTACACTTTCGTACAGAGTTAGTGAGTTTTTTTGGACTATTTTGTCTCTTCGGTGGGTGTAGAAGTGTGGATTGCGGGAAAGGTCATTCTATTCCCTTTCGAGAATAAATTATTGTTACCTCCCATTGTTGGCTGGAATTGGCCTGGGCAGTCCTGCAGCACTCGCTGGATGGCTGCCCATTGTGTGACGTGGCGTCCTTTAGATTGTAATTGTTTTACACCGTTCTCAAAGCTACCACTTGACCTCTCATCGAATGTCAGCATCAGCGGCTGACATTAGTGTCAATATCGACGATGATACCCCTACTGAACCCGATTCGCGTGCAAGTGGATTTGTTGCACCTGTCTTTCGATTTGGGTTATTTACTAAGGAAGCAAAAGAGTCAGTTTTACCCAGTCAGCCATTGCAAATTGTACTGAATTGCACGAAATGCCGTCAAATATATAAGCACCCATCGTGAGTGAACACATCAACTTTAAAGCATCACTTTCGAAAAAAAACATCAGAGTTTCCTTGTTCTTGAGGGAGAAAAGGCTCATAAAGCCGTGGAAGAAGGTAAAGAGCTGTACGACAAGACCATATTAGCCAGAGACCTACTCGTTGAGTTGAGGCTATTTAAGCGGCCTATAACAGAATTATATCCTGCTGAACGCAGACAAGGATATTCACGTGTTACAAAAACGAAAAAAGAAAAGAGGAAAAAAAGAGAGTCTGCGATCCAAAGGTCCACCAATAAAATTTATCGACATGCTGATCGTTGATCGCAGGTAATGTGTCTTTCAATTTCTGCGCCAATGCGCAGACTAAGGATTGTGTCCAGTACCCGAGGCATGGATTAGAAAAGGTTATATCCAGAGCCGCGATATGTAAGAGAATGAAGCAAATCTTCGATCTGGAAGTGAACGCCTTGAAGCAAGAACTTGCCAAAAATGACGGTCGATTTGGCCTTACTCTTGATGAGTGGAAAGCGAGTAATCGATACAAATATTTGAGGGTCACCTTGCACTTTTACAACAACTTGTTAGAGCTCAAGCATTACCCCATCGGGTTTGAGGTTCTTAACAACGTGAAGTCCATAACGGGTGACATTTTGATGAAGCGACTCTGCGATCTTCTTATCGTTTATGGCACAGAGCATCGTATAATCTCCATTACCAGGGACAATGCTGGTCAATGAATACTTTGCTTGAAAATTTTGACGAATACTGTAAGAAAACCTCAGGAATTGTTGAGTTCCAGGGAGATATCCGGTGCGCTGGCCACGCTTCGAATTTATCATCTGGGGCTATAATGCTCTATACAAGGTTCAGGAAGAAGGTTACTGTAGAGTATTTGACGGATGTTAGAGACATCGATGATAAGTTCCCAAAATTTTTAGGACTGGTCGATAAGTCCAGCGGCTTTACCTATCAAAATTTGAACAATTGTTAAAGGAGGTCGAGATGTTCCCACTCTCCACTTTATGTTCGCCGATCGTGTCAAACGACGGCAGCTGGAAGAGAATGCGACAGGGGGACCTGTAACTTTGTTGATGGACAATGAAACCCGATGGATTTCTACCTATAATATGATAGATCGGTATGTTTACCTAAAAACTGAGTTTAACGGTTTCTTGCAGCTGGTACGGGGTCTTGATGAGAGAGAAAGAAATGCTTTTCATCTTGATGTTCTCGAAATCAGCTCATCGGAATGGTATTACTTGACGACTTTGACAAGTTCGTTCCATCTATCACGAGCCAACTCTTCAGCTTCAGGTTTCCAAGCGAGCAACTGTTCATTTGATCATTCCTTACATCCAAAAGGTTTTGAAGGAACTTATTAATTTTATTTCGGACGACATCGAAGCGTCGAATCCGTACCTAGTTAAAAGAATATGGGAAGCCTACCACAAACTCTATTCATACTATCCTATATATGATACTAATACTGGTCGGATGTTAAGCCTTTACTTTGCTTCTGTTCTTGATCCTCGAATGACGCTCGACTATTTCAGACGAAGAGGGTTCCCGGATGATGTCATTACTCAGGCAGAGGAACGATTCAAAGATGCTTAATACCATCGCTTTAAGGGAGTCTACGACAATAAGCCGAGTCGTGGCGCTTCTCACACCTCAGATAGTGGGGTGAGGGCCAGAACTCAGTTGTCTTCTGAGGAAGCATCCGTCAGCTTGACACTTTTGAATGACGACGAACTGTCTGTCTCTCAGGTGAACGAAGTTTAACTATACCTACTAAGAGAAGAGATGGGCGGTAAAAGAGTGTCATTGAGTTCTGTCAAGCCAAAAAAGGTACATACTGCGTTCTTCTTGATATGGCAAAAGATTACTTGGCAATACCAGCTATGTCCGCACCCTCCGTGTCGTTATTCTCTCGCATGAATGATGTTGTCACGTAGAAAAGAAATCGAATACCCCCGGAAATGGTGAAGATGTTGGCGTTTCTCAAGTACAGATTATCGGGCTCGAGGGGAACTCCTTCAAGTTCTGACGGCGGGGGCGAGCTGGACGAGCTGGACAAGCTAGACGAGTTGGATGAGCCGGATGAGCCGGATAAGCTGGATGAAGAGATGGGTGGAGAAATGGATGGAGTTTCATGTGATGCAGCGAGAACAAGCAAAGGCAAAAATCCGGCTGCCATGGAAATCGTGATTTGAGTAGACAAGCTTTCGCAAGACTAATTTTTCAAACAACTTACGAGACCGTCGAAAGAGATCACGAAATGAATTCGGAATAGCTTATAATTCTGGCGTTCATCGAGATGATGCCGATTTATCCCCAAAATATTGGTAAAAAACGACTTTCGTATTCCATCGTATTCATCGTACTTTCGTACACATCGTACAGGATCGGATATCCGACATGTACGTCGTATTGGGCTGTACGATGCAACACTGGTCACGACACAAATGCGTCCTGCACATATACCCTCCGTTCGAGTACCGTACGCGTACGGAGTACGTACAGAATTCGGTACGCGTACGCCGAGTACGCGATTTGCTCAACACTGACTGACTCAGTGTTGCGCGCTATCATAATTTATCGTTTTTCGTATTAAGAAAAACGACATTACGATGGAAATGACGAAAAACGAATGACGATATTTGAAGTCATCAAAATCGTAAATAATCGTTTTTCGTAATACGATTTCATGACGAAAAAAAACGATAAAATGACGATTTCGCCTTTTCTTTGGTGAAGTCATCTCAAGCGCCAAACGATTTTCTTAGATTTAGGGTTGGAGCCCCGAATAAGAGCAACTGACACCCGCGTGAGGTCTTTGGAAGGGTCACAATCAGTGTTGCGCACTGGCGTTTTTCTTCGTAAATCGTAATACGAAAAACGACATTACGTCGTAAAAAATAGCGTATTTCTGATTACAAAATACGATTATGGGAGGGGGCCTTCGTTTCGTAAATCGTAAGGTGATTTCGTTAATGTTCGTATTACGTTTTCGTTTTTTTCATAACGTTTTCGTAATGTGTTTGCACAATGTCAGTCCTGGCACAGGCGCTTTGCCGCACATGTGCTACACATGCCATCTTTACCGCAAACGGCAGACTTGAGTTGCCTTTCAAATGGCTATCTAGAGGGATTTCTGTATATGACTATCAGAATTCATCAAGTGCGCAAACCCAACATAAGTATTGTCATCTATTGACCTTCGTGAAATAGAGTATTCTACAAGGGTACGGCTTCAGCACAAACAAGTCAGTCTAGAATTCCTCGTGATAACAGAAAGATGTGTTCTTTACGCAAATCGCTTGCGACCCGGTAAATGATTTAAATACACAAATGTTCGACAGATGCAACTTTTCAAAAAAATGTTGCAGAGACAAGCACCACAAGTCTCGCTGAACAACACTCCTTC
>JAKTUB010000174.1:0-12793 GCA_030556465.1 Metschnikowia picachoensis
CGTACATTATCTCTGCAGGTCCGTCGAAGACAGTCAAGGAGACTGCTTCTTGTTGTCGAACAAGTAGAGCAGACTGAAGAGATCCTCATAGACAACCTTATCAGGGTCAATAGGATCATTGACGCTATCCTCCACAGTATCAGGGGTGACCTCGTTAGTAGGAGTAGTTGAGGTACTGGCGACAGCCAGTACTCCTAAGTTGGTCTTACGCTTCTTATTAGTAATAGGAGCATTGGCGCCAATAGGCGCCACTAGTAGATCTTGTATTCGCCATATTGTTAACTAAGCTAAACTGGTTGGTTCTCGGTGAATTCGGTATCCTTCCAATCAGGAGGTGCGGAATAGGAGAAGCCCTTTTATATGGGAATGGACGACGAGATGTACTGGTGTACTGCAATATGTGAGCGCGTGATCACATATATGCATACGCATGTACATTTCATCACAACACTAATTTCCATATTAATATTCTGGGTATTTTTAGAAATGACCGACTTTATATGCAGCGTCAGATTTTTTTGTGAAGCTTTGCTTTGCATGGTTGAGCCCAGTTTCGGAAGTCGCCGCTTGGGTCCTTTGGCACGTGACTTATTCGGGTGTGTGAGTTTACTCTCTGACTTAATGGGTTCCGGAACAGTGCTTGCCCTCTTGAGCTCACCGCTTAGAACAGGTTTCACGTTAGATGGCCGCATCATAGACAGTTCTGTCAGAGACCTTATAATGCTGGCTAAATGTGCGTAAAAATCTGTTTTCTTTGGCTCGCTGCCTGAAATTGCAGAGCTTGGTGCTGGGGCCGCATTAATTGAATTCTTTTCACTTGTTTCACTGTTGGGTTTGTTTGAATTTGGAGCGCCAAGTTCGTCATTATCACTTTTTTTGCTCTGGGTGGCTCTTGGGAATGCACTGCTTTTTCGTTCGCCTTTTGATTGAGTCATATCGGACGGGCTTGCCAGACCATTCGTCAAGTTCACAATTTTTCGAAGCGCCTCGGGAACAGGAACCGGTTCGGGCTGTTTTGGCTGCAATTTCCGCAAGTTCCCACGTGCAAATAGTACATTTGGCTCGTGATTCAAAGCTTGCGGTTTGGCTGGCTTCATTGGGCGTAACGCCTGCTTGGCTAAGTCATTTAAGTTGGGCCCTGGCTTTTCGGATGCAGAGGCTGGCGATTTTTCAGTGTTAAAATCTTGTTTTGAGACTTCGCCCTGCTTTGTCTTTGTTGGCGAGAGTCTCTCGATTTGGTCTTTCAGCAACTCCGTGTTCTGATTTTCGAACGACCGAAGAGTTGGTTTTGCTGGTTTCACAGGCGTAACCGGCTTTAATGTAGGCGCCCAGCTTGGTTTCGATGACGGAATAGGAAATTTTTCATCGAGCTTTTCTTTTCCATCCAGAGATGGATTGGGTTTCTCGGTCATTTCATCCCGAGCGCCTGCACGTGCACGTATTTTTGCTTCCAAATCACTGAAACTGGCGATTTTCGCCGGCTGCCCACCAGTGGACATTTGATTGTTGGGCAGTGCAACGTAATTTGGGATAATCACCTTCTGAGAGATATGCTGAGAAGGTATGGTGCGTATTGAAGTGTCTTCGTTAGCCACCGGACGTAAAAGCCCGGCGAAGGCCTGTGTCTGTAGAGATAGCCGCTGGGGTATTTGCGGGCTAAAGGAATCGCCGTTTGGCTCATTCAAGCTCATTTTTTGCGAGCTAGAAAGAACCGCCGGTTTGAATGGTTTCCCCATCGCTTTGAGTGTATCTGAATTTCGTAAGTTCTCCGGTTTTGAACGTTTGTTGATCGTTCTGGGTACACCCACCAGACTTGGCCTTGATGGAAGTGGAGGATGAACGTGATACAGCGATAAAAGTCCCATTTTTGACGATATGTGTCGTTCTTTGGACCCAGGCTCGTTTCTCTGGGGGAAACCGTCCAGAATTCGAGCTTCAAAAGCCGGTTTTTGCCTCGAGGGCAATGCCGGAGGCGATCTAATCGAATCTGACGGCAATGTATCGCGGCCCAGCCGATTGAACGTGAGTTGGCTGACTTCGAAGCCGTGATATCTAGTAATTGCTGAATAGTCATTCGGCGAGCTTCCTCTTGATGAGCTTATGTCTGATTGAAGACACCGTTTTGTTATTTCGCTTTCCCGTAGTCTCTGCTGTGAAAGCTGTGATATTTTCGAGAGAAAATCGTCGACCTTCTGGCTTGATGGAGAAACGTTAGACATGGTATGTGATGAAGGTATGTGATGAAGCGGATGTAAGCAAA
Organism: Metschnikowia picachoensis; assembly: GCA_030556465.1. NCBI lineage: Eukaryota > Fungi > Ascomycota > Pichiomycetes > Serinales > Metschnikowiaceae > Metschnikowia > Metschnikowia picachoensis. Next base: position 2,261 of record JAKTUB010000174.1, read on the forward strand.
GTGTCTATATGTAAATTTTTGATTTTACTTTTCGCTCTCAAAATCAGTTCACAGAACAGATTCTGAGCCTGGTCGGGTTTTGAAAGATGTTGCTTATCGGAAGAAGTTTGTCAGAAATGGGAATGCGAACCTATCGCGTTATGCACTCGCTGCTCAGTATTGCACGTCGTTAATCGCACTGACATATTTCCTTTTTCGGACACCCGGAACTCTACAATCCTACTGCACATACGAATGTACTTCCCAGTGATGAGCAAATCGCGTACTCGGCGTACGCGTACGGAGGCAGGTAGCGTACGATGCGTACGGCAGAGATGCTCAAAAGGCCTATGCTACGCATGCGTAGCGTGAAAATCGGGCTACGCTACTAATGCGTCGCGTAGCGTAGAATATAGGAAGCTGTGTCTGTCAGAGTGAGTGAGTCTGACTAGGGCTTGGTCACATGACCCCAGTCAGGGCTTGCGAAGTTGATGGCTTAAAGTTGACGAGGGCTGCGCCCGATCGGTTGTATACCGGACGTGCGCCACGACCCTATTTAACCAAGCTTTAGTTGCCGAGTAAAAGAAGAAGAGTTTTTCTCTTCTACGGTTAACCCATAGTTTTAAGTTAACCAAAGTGGATATTCATATACAATACACTTAAACGATATAATCTAACAGTGTCTCAAAATTTGGGTATGAATCATGAATGATATCGTATAGTCGATAATATTACTGGGAATAGAAACATCAAGCAAGTAGCGCTAATTACAAACGTTAGAAACTGGTTATATTAGATGAAGTCAGACGTACAAACATTTGCTTGAAAAAGAGAGCAAGCGAATTCATGGCACTGGTGACCGTGTGTTGGTTTTTGGATATCTGGGACGATCACGTGAGAAGTGAGAACGATACTCTGAAAATTTTTCTTGCTGGATGCTGAAGAATTTTCCACTTACTACTTGCAATTTTAGAATAGATTTATGGAATTCTACATTGTGGATTAAGCTTAGATTATTCTTCGCCCAACCACGTAAAAACTGTTAACAAACGTAGTAAGCTGCCTGTGTGCTAGCACATCTGACACGCTGTTCTCAGGTTTTCCCACACCGTGGTCTATTGCAGGAAAATGTTCATACTATCCTCCAGCTCTTCTTCATGATCTGTCGCAAGATCGTGGTCAGTAAGTAGATCAAAGCTTTCTTCCTCTCCTTCAAAAGCTCTAGTTCGGGTCTGGCGTCAAGACAATCGGAGGTCCATTGCTTGGCAATACTCGTAGTACTTGCCTAAATGGAACACCTAACATGGCGCGTCTCATAATCTAAGGCACGCCATTCACGGTTCACGCGTTTCCAAGGCACGCAATTTGCGATTTCAATGTTCGAAAAGAATGCTGGGTACGCATACCAGGGGCTGTTCGAAAACGAGCCATTGAAATACCCTTTAAACCGGTTATTCATCCATATAGAGATTATACTGCATACAAAATCTACGCTCTCTACTCTACGCCACTCCGTATCTACGCCGAGACCCAGCGTATGCGTTGCGTAGAGTAGAGAGCGTAGCTACTCAGTAGCGTAGCGTATTAAATTCTCTACGCGGCTACGCACTTTTTGCCCACCTCTGAGCCTAGCTACTTTTCGCCTAAATAGGAAAGGGTACCTTCCCCAAATAGAAGATTAGATTCCTTTCTCAACAGAACCATTCAGCGCACATAGAAATTCAAATTAGAGCTAAATCATGACGTGGGCGAGTGCAAATGCTTTAATGGTTTAAAGTCATGTTCGTCGGCGTGAATTCAACGGTGGCTTCTCTCAATGTGAGTTCAACGTCAATGGGCTCGAACTAACAAATCATAGTAAGCTGTGCTCAGGTTTACGTTTACATATTTAATCAAGTGACCTAGTTTGTTTACTTGCCAGCTTGGTTTGGTCAAACTTCAAAATACATTCACTGAATGAAATGACGAAAACGTCTGTCGTTTTCAACTCAATCCAACACAATGGAGCCTATCCTTGGTGAAGTGAACGGTTGGATACCAAATAAATGAAGTTCAAGTGGTCAATTGTAGGTCTAAAGATGCTCATTTTCACGGCGCACTTAGGCTTATGTAAAGTCTGCTCTTACGCGTTGATATCCCATGTCTTTAAATGAGTACTTCCTCGAAGCACCGCCGCGAGCTAGGCCCACGAGACCTTGATGACATCTAGCTTTCGACTCTTCCTTTCGACGTAGCTTTCCCCTTGTTCTTTGTCTTAGCTACCTTGGCCTTCTTGGCTTTTAGTGTAGTCTTCTCGAGCTCCAATTCATGAATCTTATCCACTCTTTCTGAGCACTTCTGCAAAAAAGGCAACCGGGATCTATTTGTCTGTTTTTCGTAATCAGCAATAATGTATGCGGCTGGGTTGTCACGAGAGTCAGGCTCGATATTCGAACATTCCAGTAAACTATGCTTTCCGAGACAATTGGGGCAAAGTTCGGGGTGCCTAGTGAGAAGATCGCGCATTTTTGCCGCAAACTTCTCTTCGGCTGTGGGCACCTTATTAATACTCGAGTCCGTGGAGAGCGCACCCGATGCTTTAGATTTGGCCTTTCCGTTCGTATCATTTGCTGACGGGTTGTTAACAACAGAACTATTTGTCGGCTTCTTTACGGCTGGTTCATCTTTGGGAAGCTTGGCTGATTTCTCCTGGGGTACAGGCAGATGATTTCTTTTTTTGGGCGTTTGTGCCTCTTCCGAAACTACACTGGGAGTTTCTTGCTTGAATTGGTCCCCTCTTCCGTTATCTGATGAACCAGTCGGCACAGGGTCAGCCTTTTGTATATCCCAAAAACAGTCATCACAATTCCCTCCCCTTATTGTCGCGTAAAATTCATCAAGCACACGTGTTGGGACTCAAAATTCTGAACGCTTCCGAATACGACTGTTCGACGGAAGTGTAGGCCAAACAGAGGTGAGAGAGTCTCTAGCCATCGTCTTGTTGCTTAACCCAGGTAAAATGCCATTAACGGTATTGTACCATTCATTGATCTCGGCTTCTGCCTCAGGTGGGAACCCACGAGTCACTTGGAGCAAATATTTTGAAGGCTTCACAAAGTACACTTCCTCGGGGTATCTCCATTCAAACTCTTCCACAGAAAGAATCAAATACTCCAACGCTTTATAGGATGATCCCTTCCACAACATTATCATTAAATTTAGTACCAACTCCTCGGCTCTCAAGTCTTCCCAGCCATTGGTCACTTTCTGACTTAAAAATTTGCAAAGAGCACCAAAGACGAAGCCCAAATCGGGTTTCAAGTCGTTGTCGAGCTCCCAATAAGTATCTAAGGTGGTATACGCCTTCAAAATTTCGCGAGCAATCCTTCGGCTTTCACGATTTAAATGCGAGAATAGGTATTCCTGCTTAGGAAAGTACTTCTTGAGGGTCAGTTTATGAGAAGCAGCCACAAATAGCATCAAATTCACGGGTTCGAGCAGAACAACAAGATCATCAAGCACGCCTTCAAATGATGTCCATGAGTAATGCTCACCAGGAACAAGATGGAAAAGTTCTTGTAAGACTTGTTCTGCCAACAAAGCAACGGATTTGGCAGGCGCGGTCTTACTCACCAGAGGGTCAGAATGTGTATTGAGGCACTCTTCAAACGCATTTTGAACGCATCTAGTGTACCCTGAAACCACAGCTTCTGCAGTATCGCTTCTGGGAGATGATATGGATGTTTTCTCTTTCGGGGATGAGATTTTTGGACTTACCAACCCGCCCCGGCCAGTACTTTTCCGCTCGACGTGCCACTCAGGTCGGTTTTCGGGTCATGGTTGAGCTTAGGATCAGTGGCCTGAGGGTAATACTCTTCAAGTAAACTTATGAGAATTCGCACAGATGCACTAAAACTTTTCACGGATCCTAGTACTTCGGGCCCATAAGTGGGCTTGTTACGACTCATTGGCTGCGCGTCTTGCAAAATTGACTCGAACATGGTGAGGCTGGTAAGTAAATCGTGAAGAGGTGTGCGTTCCTCTTCGAGGCTTTCAACTAGCTGTTGTGAAAGTTCCATACACGCCACTGTCGCGCTTTGAACCCTAGAAGAATCAAGCTCTTCTGCGTTTGGCTCAAAAGCTAGTTTGTGCCTCCACTCGCGCAATTCTTGTGCAACAATAGGGCGAGCGGCTTTGCACCTATCCTCAATTGGCGGCATCTTCCCCCAGTTTTCGTCGGCGACTCTGACCTTGAAACCCTTAAATTGATTTTGAAGAGGCGTCTTAAATTTCTCCTCGTCCTTCAATTTCTCGCCTTCGTCTTCGTCTTCACTCGCCGACATGTCTTCCTGTGTAAACCTGGCTCCTTCCTGTTCTCGAGCACGCGCCTGTTCTTCCTCTCTGTCTACCATCAGCGGAGGTTTGGGAAGATCAGGTACCTGACCTTTGAACTTGTTGTAAAGCCATTCCAACATGTCCGAGCCATTTGTAGTCGGCATCTCTTCTTCTTCTTCCTCGCCCTCATCAGGTTCACCTGTACCGCAATTGGCTTTGGCAAGATCCATGGGCGACACTCCCGAGCGAATGATTTTCCGTACTTCCTTTTCTGCCGCTTGCATGCACTTTATTGTAAAATATGGTGAAACATTTGTTCTTTGCACAGTTCTATTTATTAAATCATTTTTCACTGCTTTTTCAGTATAAACATTACACCAAGATATCTTGAACTTATTATGGTCAAAACAACCCTCCATTCGAGACCAAAGTCTTGCCTTTGATTGTCTCCATTTTTTCACATGGACTTTTAAAATTCGTCCAGATCTCATAAACCGTGTGCTCATCTTTGTCGACGCCCAAGCAGACCCCCTTAATAAACTCGACCCTTGAGCGCCCCTGCAGATTCTTGCTTTTGATCTTGATGGTGGTATCGGAACCAAACACAGGCAATTGTTGTAAAGAGGGCGACGGCTTGCCGAAAAGTTGGGTGTCTTACCATTCTCATTTGGCGTGTGATTATGGACAAAAGTCGAGTGTTGAAATGCGCGTGCCGACAAGATATTTTACAAGTATTCGTCTGACGTAGCATCATCTAACCATGTTTTCACTTTGAATTTAATTATATCAGTAACACCAAGCGTGTTCCCGGTCAGGGGCTTTTCCCACCAACTCATTGCAATGCTGTCTTGTACGTATTTGTGAAAAGTCAAAGGAAAACACAGGTGTGATCAGAGAATATATCAGGTGATGAGAATAAGTGGTCTGAAAAGATCTGTTCTGTGGGAATGCATATGATGTCAGGAATAACAGTGATTTCGCGAAAAAAAGAAAAAAAAAATATGTGGAGAAAGTGATGGGGGGCTGCAATTCGAGATGAGCAGCGAAGACTTTTTATTTGGGAAAATTGAGATTTTTGGACAATCTCATTTTAAGAAAAGCTAGTATTGTAATGCACAAGTTGTAAAGTGTGGTACTTGACCTGATCTGTCTGTCGATGATTTGCCTGGGATGATTCTTGTACACCAGTTTTGCGCTTTTCAGAAGTACAGCGGATAGTGACAGTATTGTTTTTCAGGACATTTGGTCATGTTAGGACACGTAGGGATGCACGGGTGTTCAGGGACTGGAGTGACCGCTTGTCTTACTAGTAGGGGAAGACCGCGGTAGTCAAGTTGTTTAGTGTATGTAAGTGGATCTAGGAAAGGGTTGATAGTAAACGGTACTAACGGAGATCCAGTTAAAGTGTACCCCTTTTCCTAGATCCCTGGGTCTAAGCCCTTCCTTATACTTGACTACTATTTGTGTGAGGATGCAGGTGTGTCAGACGCATGCCTGCACGAGCTGAACACCCGAATCCTACTCCTATCCTATCAGGTCATCATGAGCGGCTCTTATTATGCACGCTATCGCGATAGCTAAAATTGTACATTCCTTCGAATTATTGCTTGCAAATGTGAGTAAAAACAAATCAGCAGATAAGCTTGGCGCTCGTCCGTCCGCCCACACGGCGATCACATAAACACATCAAGCTTGATTGCTCGGCTGGAATGATTCACTGCGAGCCATTTCCGTCTTTTTTTCTTGATTTTGGCTAAAACTTTTAGACAATACGCCGTTGATTTAAGTCATAAACTTGCATATATGTGTTAGGGTATGAATCAGTGATGGAATTATCTGCACTTTGCGCGAAAAATTATCTCAAATATCCAGATAACTCAGATAAATATCACATAAAAAATTATCTCAGATATTCGAGCAATATCTAAATATTTTCTAGATAATTTGAGATAATTTGAGATAATTTCAACAAATTCTTGAGGACTTAGCACCGCCATTATCACCGGCAAACTCGACTAAATCTTTTGAAAGGCGAGTCCAGTGCGAGGAAAACAGCTCGGCCAACGCCCCTTTTTCACAAGCCGCGCGCTCGACGACGCCAGGAATTTATGCGGGCTGAAATCCTCAAAAGATTTTATTCTTCGTCTAATTAGCATAGAAATATTTGCACATCAATACACTGGACCGTATCAGAAAAACAATCCTTGACGATCAAAATGACCTTTAAAAAATAAGTTAGAAGATCCGAATTTTAAGTTGCCCCTTATTGGGGGGTAAAAAAAATTGCCCTGGGTTATTGCCACGGGTGCTTTTTCATGGGAGCTTCAACCCTTCGTCAGAGGGAATCAGAGATTCGTAGTGTGTATATGTTGAGTATGTGGCAGATCATACAAAGAAGGTTGGAGCAATAATGAGAGGAACTTGCAGTCGAGTGAAACCAGAATTCCAATTCATGATCACGCGAAACCTCTTGACACCGAGCTCCCGCAGCATTCGAGTGGTGTGGGCGAGCAGCAGCCTAGCGATATCGTCAACTTACAAGACGTGGAAGATTGTAGAAAAAGAAAGCTATCTGAGGCCCGAATAGAGCAACGCTCACTGACTACGAGCGAAACGGAGTGTATTGACAACAGTGATTTGCAGAATCGAACCGGATTGGCGCATCCTTGTGCCAGTCATTTGCAGAGCCTGGAAGAAAAAAGCGGAGCAGAGGCTTTGGATACTACACACATCTTACCAGATTCTAGCGATGCAGATTTCAGCGGTGCAGAGACTTTGGTTTCCAGGCATCATCCAGAGTTGAGCGATGCGGAGCTGGACGATGCGGAGACCTTAAATGCAAGACATAGTCTAGAGTCGAGCTAGAATCTTATGATTCCAGGCTCAAGGAAGTTCTCAAATTAGACGGCGATCTGAGGAGCATTTCCGATGTGAGTGAAGACGAAGAGAACGACTAAAGTACAAGTTTCCGAATAAAATATGATTCATGTTTTGAATTTAATTGATAAAGGTCATATATCTATAAGTTCGTGACGAAATAATAGCTGAACAGGTGTGTTTGGGCGGAGAAGAGACGAAGTCGTGCCTCACATGAGCGTATCTTTGCTCTCTAGAAAGATGCAGTTGAGGCTGTATGCCGGATTATGCCAAATTATCTCAAATTATCTCAAATTATCTCATATCTGAGATTTGGAAAAAAATTATCTCAGATAATTTAAAAAGTGAGATAATTTGAGATAACCATCACTGGTATGAATAGACCCTTAGGGCTATAACCCTAACTGGCCACGTGCGAGGCCTCGTGGGCCGTCATGAAGGTGGTAACCCCACGACCCTAGCGCGGGCGAGTATTTATAGGAGCGGCCAGCGGCCGCGAGTAGAAATAGAAGACAAGCTACTTTTAGCCTAAATAGGAAAGGGACCTTACCCAGAATAGAGAAACCAATTCCTTTCTTAACAATATGGCATGTCAATCAGTACCCTAGATTTTTCTGTATTTACTTGTGGAAAGAATCCAGTCTACCTACTCTTTCGTCGGCTTCGCTCGAGTTACTGAAACCTGAGGCCACATTTGCGTTTGGCTGCAAACCTAAAATGTGGCCCAATCACGTGACCATATTAGCCTGCTTTTTACCTCGAGCATGTACGAACCGCCTGTCGATCATCGAGCTTGCCCAAATATGAATGGAGGAGAACTTTACTTACAGCAGCTTCTTTGAGACAGAAATTTGAGAGGTTTGCATGGACGAAGATACACCAAGTCACGCTATAACTTCTCTTCAACTGGGCGCTCTGAACGAAAGGATGTCATTTGCTCCTTCAATCATTCAATGAACCAAAGCCACACTGCATAATCATCTGTAAAAATAAACACATTTGATAGAAGCCGCTATTTGAACACAGAAAATGTGTTACCTATACATGGCACATCTTGACTCAAGTAGCCAGCGGGATCAAGACTGCCTTATAAAGCTCGTCAGCCAACCCAGCATCTTCGATGATCTTGTTGAACCCCATATAAGGCACCTCCATGACACGCGTGTTCCTCGCTTCCCGCAAGCGTGCATGTGCGGGGATCCGCGGCCAGATTTCCTTGGCAAACCTTTTCGTTCTCACTTTTATGCAAAAGGATGTGATTCCGAGCGAACGGAATTTCTCATTTATAAACTTAATCAACGATTCAGTGAAACCTTCCGAGAGAAGGACCAACACTTCGTCCAAAACAGGAGTGATTACTTCTTCCCATCTGTCATAGTAAGCCATGATTTCATCAACAACAAGGTTCAATGCCTTAGCCAGGGTCCCCTTCCAGTGCGTGACCAACAAATAAATGATCTTGAACTGATCGTTGACCAATTTCGTCCCTTCGGCGATTTTCTCTTCAATCATGTCGACCACGGCTCCTAGCACGCAACCCAACTCCTCCTTCTCGCTTGGAGTCAATTCCACGCTATTTTGCAAAAATGGGTAATACTTCACAATAGCTCGAGCAACGTTTTTGCCTTCCGCGTTAAACTCTTCAAAGTGATCAAGGAGATTGTCATAATAAAACGCAAACATTTGTTTGTCCGCCGCTGTGAAAAATGCCGTCATGTGTGACCTTGATAAGTATGTGAACACGTCGTCCTCTCTCGCGCGTACCGCGATCCAGTCAATTGGTTCCTTGGGAAGAAGTCCTGGAATAGCCTCGATTACCTGTTTCGCAAGGGTCTTGATGATTGTCGGCGGTGCATTATCAACACAAAGCCGGCCATACTCCTCTATGCCTCTATCAAGCGCTTCTTCCACCATATAGTTGTATCGAGATACTGGCTCCTTAGGATCATACCTGTGCGCTTCCGGATCTGATGGCCCCACCTGGGATCTGAGAATATTCATACCAATTCCGCCTTGGTACCGCCTCGTAAGACGTTCTACAGTAGCATTGCGCGATTGATAAAGCTCCATATCGGCGAAAATGTCGCCTTTTAGGGTATCGTATTCGACCTTGCACACACACTGTTTCACGTTCTCATACTCATTTCTGTTTTCAAAGACTTCAGGCCGATTGAACCAGGGAAACTGTTGCTCCAATCTGCGTAGCTGGTCTCTCGATAATTCGTTTCCGTAGTCAAAGTAATGGCCTCTGTTAGCAAACGGATCACGCTTTGGTGGGTTTTCCAATGCTTTCTCTGCTTTACGCATTCAGGTGAACTCACTATTGGGAAAACGTCTTTCACAACTAGATTCTCCATGAACTTGAGAGGCTTCTTGTAGTTGACCCAAACTTGATGTCTAAGGTCGTCTTCGTCGTGGACTCCCACGTAAATGCCCTTGATATGATACCCTGTAGCTTCATCTGTGGCGGAGACGTCACTTGCAAACGCGGGTAAGGTTAAAAGAAACAGATCTTGGTCAATTTCTATCATATTGTTGGACTGCCGTTTTTTGACGAAAGCAGAGTGATCCTGTGCAAATTGCGTCAATTTCAAGAGCAAGTCGGCTTACCGACCGACCGTACGCTGTACGCCGAACACAATACAGGAGAGGAGATGTTGCAAATATTTGGTGGAGGATTTTCATAACTACAAGAATGATAGAATTTACTTAGATCGTTTGTAGAAAAATTTCTATAAAGTGCAGAAAATTCAGAAGATTCACATATCTAACTTTCGAAGACTTGAGTGGCCGTTGAAGTATCAACGGTTACTTCGTCATCATCAGCGTCGTCGACAACGAGCCAATCCTCCACTCCCGCATCCTCTTGATCGTCAGTAAGTTCGATAGGCTGATCGACATCGTCCTCAGTGTCCGCATCGTCTTGGGGGATATCGTCTTCTCGAATAATTCCTCGGGACTTGAGAATTGCTAGCATTCTTATCGTTGTTGGCAGAAGCTTATTTCTCTTCTTAGAAATGACATCTCCCATGCGAGAAAATAAAGCCTCGGCCGGTGCAGACATGGAATACGCAGCGAAATAATCCCTGGCGATGCGAGAAATAATTGGAAATGACGCTTCTCGAGTCTTATGGAATGCAACAGGGTCCTGACGCGGGTTTTCGATAGGTTCCTTGAGATACCTCTCAATTTCATGCTCTGAGTGCACGACGTCAGTCTGACTCCCGAAACGAAATCTTCCAAGCCCTGGAGATGAGGTTTGCGTCGGTTTCTAAGGTAATTTTTTCACGGCATCCCTGTGTTGAACCAGATATTGGGAATAAACGACATAGTCAAATATGTCCTGCACATATACCCTCCGTA
>JAKTUB010000175.1:0-12750 GCA_030556465.1 Metschnikowia picachoensis
TCATACTTGATGATAGTGAGTACTCCGAAGATGAAGCTGAGAAGACAGCTGAGGACTCATCGGCAGAAGGGTCTCCTCTTCATAGTGATATCGATGAGCCCAAGAACAAACATAGGAAGGTCTTGGAAGAATCTTTCGTGCAAAAACAGTTGTCGTTTTTATCAAAGACTGAGGAGGACGAATACATCACAATTCAAAAGGTTTCCGACGCACAGCATGGTGTTGATAGTGACGGGGAAGACGTTTCGGTCCTCAAGAAACGATGCTTGAGTAATCTCTACTCACGGCCTGGTAGTCGCGAGAGTCCCGAACAAAGAAAGCGACCCCATGAGGAGATTCAAACTGACGAAGATGCAGATGATTTTACGCGCGTTTTCAAGAAGCCATCCTTGGTGAGCTCTTTCAGGACTTTCCGTGACAAGAATGCGGCACTAGTCTCGACTGGATCTTTCAGTGGTGTGACTGTCAATAAGCACTACAAGGTTGCGTCTGCGTCAAAGGCATCCATAACATATATGTCGAAGCCCAACAAGTCAAAGCATGCGATATCGGTCTCCTTGAAGAGTTCCAAAATGAAGAAGATTGAGGAACGCGTGGATAGAGCTAAGATGGAGAGCAGATCTCTTCGTAGCCGTGATAATTTTGCGTGATATAGAGCTAAGCATTTATTAAATGATAGTATTGGCAATGTTTTACTTAAGGTCTTTGGGTGGCGTTTGTCTGTGGATACCGCAACAGAACTGTAGCCAGTGTGGATATACGATCAGATAAACATAGTCGTAGCCATCGATTCGGTTGGCTTTATAACATCAATGACTCATTGAGAGCATCGGTAAGTAAAGATTGACTTAGACTGCGAAGAGTGGGGTTTTTACCTAACGTGATTTCTCTTTTTTTCACAGGTCTCGTTTTACTTGGGCTGATTGCGAGGAGAGATTCATCTTCTTTTACCACATTGCACTCTTTCGGCGGTAGTCTTTTCGATTTCGTGTCGTTGATGAATACGATTGGTTTCTTGATGTCTCTCTTTAGCCTCTTGATCTTTTCTGGGGGAGATTGAGTGACGTTGATTTGAGGGGCTTTCGTTTCACAAACGGCTTGTTTTGGCAAAGATGAAGATGTGTTCACCAAGCTCATGAAGCTGGAAGCTAGCGATTTCAGAAATAAGTCGACGCTTTTCCTTCTAGAAGAGATTAAGCGGCTGGAATTATTCGACTCCTCTGTCATAGACTTAGACGGAGTCAGTGGTATTTCGAAGCCTCGGGTTGAACCTAGGGGAGAGTTCATCAAACGAAAGAGGTCAAAATTTTGAAGCTTCTTTGGTGTTGTCGCCATCAACTCTGTATGTGCGCCTGAGTCTTGTTTCGCGAGCAACATCACTGAGTGATCCTTGAACTTTGATTCTGCGTCAAAGCGCTCTGAATAGACGGCTTCGATTGTCGGCTTGCTGGAGATTAACTTCTTCTGTGCGTGGACTATGTGTGCTGGATTGTGAAACTTACGCTGAGATAACGACAAATCAGAATTTTCAACCAGAGTCAGCACTGAGTCGTGTGTCCGAGCTCTCTTCATTACGGGGGTCTCATTGAGATTGATTCGGCTGCGGCGCAAGAAATGGTGAAAGTTGTCAAAGTCTTCAAATTTAGAAGCAGGAAGGCGCGACTCGTGATCTGCTGAGTCAACCTCATCTGTCGTACGGAATTGAACCGTATGGAGCGATTTGAGCAAAAGAGGCAGAGATGATTGGTCCATATTTTCCATGTGGTCTCCTTGATCAGTTTCCAGGAAATTTGGTGTCCGAGTTAAGTCATCAATAGCAGATATGGGCAGGCCCGCAACAGAAGTTTTCGAGTAGAAAGACATTTCTTCGTGACGTTCTGTATCCAGTGCCATCATGACATTCGAGTAATTAGTAATTGCAGAGCTTTCCAGGACTTGTCGAATGGGAAAGCCCTGCAATGGATTGAGGGTGTAAGCTTCTGACAACCGGTATCGAGACTTTTGTTTTGAAACCTTCGAGTCCTTACATCGCAAAGGTTTGAGATTTAGGTTCGATATTGAGATGGTATTCTTCAATTTTTTATCATGAGCGCCCTCGCCTTCTGAAATCAGGGCCGGGATTATCGGACTTTTTTTAGCAATTTCTGGCATTTTCCTCGAATTTTCTGCATGAAACTCATTCCATAGATAATCATACTCAGCGTATAGATTACTGAAAGACGTGTCGTTCGTGTAACAGTCATTTAGACCAAAGTTGGATTCTAAAAAGAATGACTTTTCATATAGTTTTTGAAATTCAGCTAAAAGCACGTTGTTTTTTGTTACCAACTGAGACATATCGTCAATCTCCGTGTTATATTTGGAAATCGTGGTATTCATTTCCATAATCTGGGATATGATCGCGTTAGAATCGTTGAGGGTGTTCACGAGCTTGTCTGAACGGGCAGATATCGAGTCAACCATTCCTAGTAAGGCATCCAATTTCGGCATGGTGCACACAATGTGAAGTGTATGGTATCAATGGGTAGTTTGCAAGAAGCGAACTTTTCAATGTGTATTTGTTGATCGTAAGCGATAGTCGGTAGTGGAGAGTTTTATATGCCTGTATTGGGTTTCTTAAGCGTCTGCCAGCAGTTGAATTGAATCTTTGCTTCGTGATGGTAAAACAGATCGCCAACGGTGTTTGTGGCTTGTTCTCAGATGGTGGAAACTCGAAAGAAAAGTACGAGACGATTTCACACTGCACTGAGCGACTTTGATTAGAATGGGATACAGGGGGTTTGGGTCACTGCAAAGAATCAAAAATTTGTATATGACCTGCGCGACTAGGTAGTATGATCGTTTGATTTATTGTCGTAGAGAGTGAGAGGTCCCATTCTCCATCCGTAGTTTTTCCTTAATGCACGAGATGCATAATTTTGTTTACAGTCATCTGCATATAGCAGATGACTATGTATACAACCCCAAAACACACACCCGTTTCAGAAACAGAAAGAGAAGCGCCGCATTTTGCCTTTTTTGTTTTTTATTTGTTCTTAATCCTGCCAGCTCGGATATCAAAGCTTCTGAAAAGGACCAATACAGGCTGGGTCAATTGGGTCTCATGACCCCACTTTTGTTTTCGCGAGCGGGTCCTTCGGCATTCCCTCATCTCTTTTCGGTAATAACCTTGACGCACACGCAACAACGCAACAACAATGTGAAGCAAAACACTAAGTTCATGCCTCCCTCTGTATATGTCGCAGGATACACCTTGAGCGTCGAGTATCACGTGATCATACTGTCTATAAGTGATCCTCGATGCTGTGCTGGTTACCAAGATCCTTTTCCTTGGACAGCTGACTAAAATCCGCAAGGGTGGCTTGGCGAGTCCTTATGAGGATGGTTGAAGCACTCAACTATAACACAACCGCACCACACTATGGGGTTATGTGAAACTCAGAGTGGAATTTTCCGAAACAATGGATCTCGCTGAATGCTCAATGCGGAACTTAGAGTTCTCCTTTGTGTCAGTGTATATGCAGAATGGGGGTTTCCGCTTGATACACTTCGTTGAAAAGCAAACCAACTTTTAATAAACGTTCACCAAACTCTTTACACTCATGTGAGCACACGAATTTAGATGTACGCTGATCCATACAATTCAACCGAACCAATTACAAGCATCTAACATATGAGTTCCTACTAAGAAATTCAATATGCAAACAAATATTACTCCTACATGGTATTTTTAGCACGGAGATGTTAGTATAACAGTTTAACAAAAAACTGTACGCAAGAGACATGACTCGTCTTATTTCACGTTATGCAATGCTATTTACTCTGACTTTCTCTTCTTCTTGGGCTCTATGTCTTCATCAGCCGATCTTTTTTTCTCCTTTTTCTCCTTTTTCTCCTTTTTCTCCTTTTTCTCCTTCTTTTCCTTCTTCTCTTTCTTCAACTTCTTCTCTTTGTTGTCCGCTTCACCATCTTCGGAATCAAGCAACTTATTCTTCCGGCTGTCCTCCTCAGGAGCCTCAAAAGCCTTGTTTCTTTCCACCTTTCGTTCCTCGGTAACTTCCTCCTGCTTAGTTCTCTTATCTTGCAAGTCCTTGAGCTGCTTCTCCTTTTTCCCCAAGAAGTACTCACCACTCTCAATTTGGAGATCGATCTTTCTTGGTTGCTGTGCTGGTGGGAATGGAGTGTAGACCTTAGGCTTCTTTGTTTCCTTGGCCTTCTTACGAGCGACATTCTTCTTCTTGAAGTTGGGCAAGAATCTCGACCAGTCTTCGTTGGCCAATTCCGGATTCTTAGCCAACTCTTGTTTGATCATCAACTCTTTGATGTGGTAGATCGGATGTATGTTCTTCATGCAGTCTTCCACAACTCTCCTCAACTCCTTGAGTCCCTTGTAAGGACCCATCGCACTCACTGTGTTACCTTGAACCAAAATGTAGCATTTCGTAAGCAATTCCAAGGCCTTGAGAGTGTTACCGTTGGGCCCAACCAATCTCTGTCTTCTCTTGACAAACCTGTCCTTGTTGGAAACAAAACTACCGATCTTGATTACGTCGCATGCAATGTCATCCTGCAAAACTTTCACCGCTTGCGGAAAGGGAACAGATCTGGCTAATAGCTTGATCAAGTCTCTGGCTTTCAAGATGATGGCCGGATCGTATGTCTTTCTCGTCGTTTTCACAGTCATCGAGCCCTCGACCAAATCAAGCTGGCAGGCAAGATTGTGTCCTTCTAAAGCACTGGTCACATCGGCCCATACAGTTCTTAAATAGTTTTCTCTGTACTTGGGAAAAAGAGTCATGAATGACGATTCTTCACTAAAAGGCTGGCCTGACGCATTGTGTTCTGGTTTGAACTCCTCGATCTTCCATTTATCAATGTCCTCTGTGTCCCAGGGCTTATCGCGGTTGTGCGTGGAAGGCATGCTCAATCTGGTACTTTAGCTGGAGAGTAGTAAGGGGCGTTTGCTTGTAAAAGACTTGTGTGAGCTCACGACGTTGTGACTAAATGGTTGCTTTTCGTGGCAATATTTAGATGTACGGTGGTCTTAGTTCTTGTCTAGGGATGAGCATCGAGAAAGATTTTGCTAAGGAGATTCATGCAGTGTGTTATATGCATGTAGCTAGTTCTCGCCCCGCCATGCTCTCGTCAGTTTGCGACCACGAGTATTGACTTGGAAACAAAGTCTATTTCAAAATGTCAAAAACTCTGTCAAAAGTGAGTGGCAGCCGAGGCACTAGATCGGACAAAAGGAGTGCAAAGATACACAAAAAAGCGGGAGTGCTGAAATCGAAACTCAAAGTGAAGTCCAAGCAGACGAAGGCTCAAATCGAAAAACTCAATCAAGACCTATCTACAATCACGAACATACATGTTGCTTTACTGACACAGGTGCCGGCTCAAAAGAAGCTCAACGTTTTGGATGCTCAAAGTTTGAGAGAGGGTATGGAGAAAGACCTGAAGAGAAAGCTTCAAAGTGAAAAGGCGGAGAAGGATTTGGCTTCGCAGTTGGAGCTCATCACAGGAATGGTGCTATGAAACACATCTTTTTTTGGTTGATATCTCTAATTGAGTACTGTGAGCTTGAATTACTTACCCAGCTCTCAAATGGTAAATCTCTTTGTATAGCGTATCATCTTTATTCAAGGACAATGCAAACTTCTCTGTATTGTTAAACTTGACAGATGTACTACCGCGGACGATAACCTTGATCGTAATTTTTCTATGTCATAACATCCGACTGATATTTTACCTGAGAAATTTTTTTTAGGAGAAGAAATATTTATAAACTAGGTGCCTTTCTTTGTGGCTTCAATATCCAAATGTAAAACTTACGGTTGCCCATGCATAACGAGCTTATTATCCCCGGTACCATCGAATAAAGCTTCACAAGGTGGAGTCTACAAGTTCACCAGCAAAGATCACAAGTTTGCAGGAATGACCACATGTGGATGATCTGAAATAATGTTGCAGAATATAAATGCATGTCCTTTTGTCCTCAACAAGTGAGACGGCCTTTTTTTATTGCCATCGATAGCTTGTACTAATGGAATTATCCTGAGACAGCCAAAAAAGCTCCTCATACACCTGCAGATGCGCGAGATGCCCTATCGCCATCATAATTAATCATCGAAAGGAACACACTTAAACTTCAATTCAACTTATCGCCATGTCACACCCAGAGAACCAGGAAGCCCTGGACCGATTCAACGAAGAACAATTCAATGAAGAAGAATACGTGGACAGCAATGAGATTGCGGAAGAGGTTGAGGACGATTTCGGGCCCGGGCCCGAGGATAACGAGGACAACGACATGGACTTGGACGAGGGGGAGACGCTAGAAATCGACTTGGCAAATAACTCATGGACATATTTCGACCAACACAAAGACAGTGTTTTTGTGATATTCAGACATCCTTCTTTGCCTATGGTGGTGACCGGAGCAGGTGATAACACAGCATACATGTGGACTACGCATACGCAACCACCCAGGTTTGTGGGCGAGTTGCTGGGTCACAAGGAATCTGTGATTGCTGGAGGCTTCACGGGAGACGGGAAGTTTGTTATAACTGGAGACATGAACGGTTGCATCCAGGTGCACAAAGCTGCCAAGGGAGGCCAGAAATGGAGCAAGTTAGGTGAGTTGGAGGAGGTCGAGGAGGTCTTGTGGATCTCCGTTCATCCTGAATCGCCATATTTCGCTTTCGGCGCGCCCGACGGTTCGGTGTGGGTGTATCAGATCAATGAGGACTCGAAGTCGCTTGAGCAAGTCATGTCAGGCTTTTCCCACAACTCCGAGTGCAATGGTGGTGTTTTTGTCAACACGGATAACCACGACAGCTTGACATTGGTGACGATCTCTGAAGATGGCCTGATCGTAAACTGGAATGCCTTTTCTGGCGCAATAAACTATAAGTTGCAGCCCCACGATGATTTCAAGGGCGTTGAGAGCCCGTGGGTGTCATTGAAAACCTACAAGAATGTTTTTGCTGTTGGTGCCAGAGATGGTCAGTTGGCCATTGTGAACTTGGACACCGGTAGGATTGTGCATCATGTGAAGACAATTGAGAACGTCGAGGACATCGCCGATCTATCTGTGGAAGCCTTGTCTTGGTGCAAGAACCCAACTGTGAACTTGCTTGCCGTTGGATTAGTCTCTGGTGACATTCTCTTGTTCGACTCTTCACAGTGGAGATTGCGCCGCACACTCAAAGCCGATGACACTATTACCAAACTTGAGTTTGTGGATGAATCGCCAATATTGATTGGTTCCAGCATGAACGGAAAGATCTACAAATGGGATGCTCGTACTGGTGAAGAGTTGTTTGTAGGCGTGGGTCATAATATGGGTGTTTTGGACTTCGCCGTACTCGACGGTGGCTCGAAACTTGTCACGGCCGGTGACGAAGGCGTTTCTCTTGTTTTCGTTCACGAATAAGTACACAGATACGATACCTTCATTGGAAAAGAGCAAAGGCTTGTCACTTTTGGCTCAGATTTACTCAAGAAGTGCACCAGAGCATCTACAGGAATCAAAACCTATCCATAAAACATTCTGTCGACCTTTTAAAATATTGTACTTGTATTAAGTGATGCCGCGTTATGTTCGCGTAGTGGGATGACTCCAACTTTATAAATGGAGGGCTCCAGGATCAGGGAATCCTGGATCAATCCCATCAAAGACTTGAGTCACTTAGGGACGACTGCATGGAGTAGAATGAATCATCTAGTCTAGTTCACGAAGCAAACAAGTTAAGATATAAATACATCTGGGAAGAATCAGTCATCCCACGATAAGGTAACTTGGGTAAGTTCCTTCTTGTTCGTTGTTGTTCGTTATTAGTTCAATCGATAGTTGTTTGAAAGGAAGAATCTTCATTGAAGAATTTTCCGTGGTAAGCTTCCATGCAGTACACCACAGTCTCTGACTAGCAGCCAGCAGTCAATGATCTACAGTAGTGTGCCAATAGAGAACTGGACGGGCCGTAGAAGTATGTAGTGTATATAACAGACACAGACACACACACACTATATGCACACGGAGACCAGGTTCGTGACACTTAGAGCCACGCGGTGCGCTTTCGCTTTGGGGCTCGTGACAAACGCGTCTCTGCGAAGTTCGAAGTTTTTACATCAAACCGATACTACTCGCCGAAACATAATTTGAAGGTTCCAAAATGGTCGAAGCTACAGCCGTTGATAACACAGAAGATGGTGTCGCTAAAACACACGAGAATCTGTCGAGACCTTCTGAGTCAGACATGCTTTTCTACTATCAGAGAATTCTTCCCTTCAAGCAGATATTCAGATGGCTTAATCACTCGCTCAAACCAAGCAAGGATTTCACAATGCGTGAGTTTGCATATGAGTACCGCCTGGGAGCTTACCAAAGGTATAACTCGTTCAATACTCCAGAGGAGTTCCAGAAATCGGTTGTCACTGCCAACCCGACTCGATTTGAGGTTGGGGCCATTTACACCGTGAACCCAAAAGAAAGAAAGTCACTCCCGAAATATGCGATGAAACCCGTCCTGAAAGAACTCGTGTTTGATATAGATTTAACAGACTACGATGAAATTCGAACTTGCTGTTCCAAGACCGATATTTGTAAAATGTGCTGGAAATTTATTCAGGTAGCTAGTGAAGTCATTTCTGTGGCTCTACGCGAAGATTTTGGCTTCAAAAACTTCATCTGGGTTTTCTCAGGAAGACGAGGAGCGCACTGCTGGGTAAGCGACATGAGGGCTCGCAGTTTGAACGAGCTGGAAAGAAAGGCTGTGGTGGAATACTTGAATGTATTGGGGCAAAAGTCTCTGAAGATGGGTAAGTCGTCGCTTGCCTTAAAAAAACCGTTTCACCCACACGTCGAAAGATCGCTTGATCTTTTAAAATTGAGGTTTGCTGAGATTATCTTGGAAGAGCAAGATCCTTGGTGTACATCACTGGGCTCAGATGACAACTGGACACAAGTGGAGGACATGTTGGCGTTTATACCAGAGCAATCGCTTCGTGTGGCGTTGAAGTCAAAGTGGAAAGAACAATCTTCATTCTCCCTGTCTCGGCAAAAATGGGACGATTTGAACTCGGTGGCACAATCTGTGCTCAAGCACAAGTCTCAGGTGTCGCAACTCAATGAAGCAAAGAAGGAGATCATAATGTACTACATGTACCCAAGATTGGATGTTGA
This sequence comes from Metschnikowia picachoensis, assembly GCA_030556465.1. Classification (NCBI taxonomy): domain Eukaryota; kingdom Fungi; phylum Ascomycota; class Pichiomycetes; order Serinales; family Metschnikowiaceae; genus Metschnikowia; species Metschnikowia picachoensis. The sequence goes on from JAKTUB010000175.1 coordinate 9,185, forward strand.
GGTTTCGAAACAAATGATCCACTTGTTAAAATCGCCGTTTTGTATACACCCTGGTACTGGAAACGTATGTGTCCCTTTCGATCCTGCAAGAAATTTATCTGGCGACACCGAAGACGACGCGTATGGCTTCAACCCAATGTCCGCGCCCAACCTCAAACTCCTTCAAGACGAAATCGACACTTGGGAAGCAAAACGTGTGAACAGAGATTCGAGTGAGCCCGCTGATGATTCTGAAGCCGGACTGTCATCGCCGCGAAAAGGTATCCTTGACTACGAAAAATCAAGCTTGAAACCGTATGTCGAGTACTTTGCGCTGTACGTCCACGGGTTGATCAAAGAAGAGCTGAAGGGCTCTGCCAAGAGATCTTCGGAAGATTGGTGATGTAGAGTAGTGCGTAGCTTAATACTATGAAATGACAAGTTAAGTTCTGTATCAAACGATGGGGCAGTCGTTAGGAGCACTATCATCATTCGGGCTGAGATCCTCGAGCGTGCCACTATGATTCTTGAGTATGATTGTATGTTCGTTCAATCCGAAACCGCTTTTTAGACTGGAGCCACTATCATCAACCTCTAAGTCATAATGGTACCACTCTAGATATTCGCTTATCTCGTCATACTTCACGAAGCCAGTGTTGAGAGAAATATCGTCATAGTTTAGATATGGATAATGCCATTTCGGGACAAAAATAAGCGTCGGGTTGGTTGCCAACTGATTCTCGACTGCTCGGATGTCCAAGTTAATTGTCAACGCAAACTTGGACAGCTTAATGTCAAACTCTGATTCTTTCACTATTCCCAATGTCCCAACAACAAACGGCCTTATAACAGCACTAACAGCACGAATACCATCCGGAGAAGGGTAGCATTGTTTGTAGTGTCTATAGCGAATGTTTTCCGAGGTCGTGGAAATCAAAGAAGCTTCTTCAGCAGAGCCAACTTTCGGGTCAGCATATTCATCATGTAGATCATTAATGAGGGAGGACTTGAAAAGAGATGGCACGAGTCGTTTGCGGTGATACGCAAATTTAGTTTTGAACACCTGGGCAACACCAGCATTCTCCTTCATAGTGCGAATACTTCTGATTGAGGGTGAAACGCTGCTTCTTCTGGTAGATGCGATACTGTCAGATCTAGAGGATGAGTTGGCACTTCTATCATCCCCCGGAAAGCTAAACGAAAGATCACGGTCATCAGGTGACCAAAAAGAGAAATCCTCATTGTTCCAGCGATCGCCCCATTTATGACAGTTAATACTACTGTAGCACCAATATGTGTGGTGCATACCAGCACCTTCTAAGGCATATGCCAATGCGTCTAAAGCACAAGTTTGCATTTGGTAGCGGCCATCTTCGTATGCTTTTTTGCCTTCCATATCAAAGGGCATACCAGTTTCAGACATCAAAACAGGCACATTCCCCAAACAGCGTCTTCCTTCTTCTTTGATTTCGATGAATTGTTTCTTCAAGCAATTCCTAATTGCGCGTTCACCAAAGACGATACCTAAAATTGGATTGCGATATCGCCCTCTCATGATGCCGAGCGTATCAACATTGTACCGACTGTTCCAACTTTTGAACATGAGAGACATACCATCATAGTAATGGGGGCAATATATTGTTCGATCATCGACGATCTTGCGAGGATCGTTTATTAAATTAGGCGGCTCTTCGAGCACCGGGGGCTGAATAAGGACAAAAGCATCTGGTACGATAGATCGTACCATTTCTTTAAATTTGATGAAGTACTCCACAAAAAAATGGTTGGTGAAAAAATGCTGATCAACGACGTTCGGGAGTTTTTCATCGGGAACGTTGAGAGAGACTCTCGCGTTGACCTCACTGAAGTAACGGGGCTTGAGCAACTTGCAGCTCTCGGTGCTGAAGGAAAGCCGGGATTGTTGCGAAGTCATGTGTACCTGGTCTAGGTCTGTGGCTTCCCAAGTCCAAATTCCAGAGCTGGCGAAAATACACAGACCCAAGGTCCAGCCTGATCTATTCCAGCCATACTTTTTGTCAACAAACAGGGCCTCGCCCGGAGATAGCCAGGCAGACTGTCCTCTGGGGTCAACAATAACGCGACCATCCTTTTGCGGGCCAGTAATTGCGATTCTAAAATTATCCATTTCGACCGGTAATCCCATGCCCAATCGAAAGCAGTCATACACTGTAGGCGTGGATCCGATTCTCAAATGCTGAGTGGGAGGAATAACAGCAAGATTCGAAATACCCACCAACCCACAATTTGGTTCATTTAGCAGCTCGAAACCCACTAACGACCCATTTTCCAACATCTCAGGAAGCCTTTTAACGACGGAATTCCAAAGACGCTCCAAACTATTCAAATGATGCGATTGCAAAAAGTGCTGAATGTTTACTCCATTCAACTTCAAATGTGGAAAGTAGGTTTGTCCGGCAAAAAATAGCGTGAACATCGTGAGCAGCGCTAGTCTCTTGTAGTTTGATGTCCAGAGCATTTTGGGATATGTCAGTGCCTCATTTCGTGAACTTGGCTCAAACCTTTCACTATTGTGTAGTATGGCTGCTTCGCAAGCGGAGAAGCGTTTGGGTTCAAGACCCGCAGCATATAATGTCCACATGGGCGCACCCGAGCCTCCGCAATAGCGAGACCAAACATCTTGATGGGGTTCTAGGAATACGTATAGCCCTCCAACCTGATAAATAATCCGTAAAACTTCGATGGTGTACTCAATAAAATCTTCATCGTATATTCCGGGGCCTTCGTGCTCGAGAGCCTCCCAGCAGATTAGGTACCGAATGGTGTTATAACCCAAAGATTTTATTCTCTCCAAATGAGACTCGGCCGTTTCTAGCGAGAAAGGTCTTCCAACGAAAGACACATTGTCGCCGTCAAAAAACACATTTCCCACATCGCCGCTCTCACCTTCGTAACTCGGCATAAAAGGTTCCATTGGTAGCTTCATTGCTGAGTCCACATTAAGACCCTTCAAAACACGACGCCTTCCCAGTGAGTCAACTATGTCTCCATTCTCAGTGTGAAGAGGTTGGCATTTCAACGAAGAAGATCCGGGAACGTCAACGCTAGTTATTGGTTCTCCTGCCCCATGCTTCTTTTTCAATGATTTGACCCCTTTCCCCGTGATCCCAGGAACAGCCTTGTACAAATATAGCCTATCCGAGATAATGTCTCTGGCATAACGGGCATTCGTGAGGGCTTGGAGTATGGGGGCCATTACGGGTACCTTTTGTATTGTTTTGAAGACAAAACCCGTGCTTGCTGTGCACCCCCACACTTGGTCCGATGAATAGATCAGGCGCGCATGCGCATAACTTCACTGCCGTGCAGATTTAATTGAATGGCAGAGCAGGGTTGAGCAGAACGGCGTACGCGTACCAGATTACGTAAACGTACAGTATTTTCAGAAAACAACGAAAAAAAAACGCTAGCTTGGTCCACGCGCATTCATCTTTGTTCGCGCATTGGTAAATGTCCGCGCGGCGACGAGAATGTCCACATAACCCACATAACGTCCACAATAACCTCCACATAATTGGGTTATGTGGACATTCTCGTCGCCGCGCAGG
>JAKTUB010000177.1:0-12634 GCA_030556465.1 Metschnikowia picachoensis
GCGTAGCTAGGGTTAGAATAATATTAATGTGTATATAGAGCATTCTTGGTCGTTTGTAATGGGTTTTCGCTGTTCTCGATTCAGCGATAGACTTTCTGATTCGAGGTCATTATAATACTGCAAGTCTCATCTGCGTCAAGTTGCGATAAAGAGAGTAATGAGTAAAAAGGCATGGCTACATATATCCTAAGGGATTGTCAAAACGTGTAGGTACTAGCTTTTCGATAAGCGCCTATTCACTTTCCGGAACTGTTTACGCGCCTGGTTTACTCCGGCTCGGTGCCAAATGAGAAAACTATTGGCTGCTTTGGTCTTCCATTTGCGCTCAAACCCCGCTGAGTTAACCCTACAGTTTCAACTAATCTTTCGGTCAACAGCCGCTTATAACCTTCGAGGTTATACATTTCATGTATATGGTTACGTTGTAGTGAAGATGTATACTGTTCGTGAGGTGTACCTTAATCAAGCCTGGTGGCGCGAATATCGAGAAGGCGGTTTTTTACAGCAGGAAAAAGATGAATTGAATTATAATGACATTATTTTTGCATCTTTCAGAAACACATTGATCTTCAGAGTAGGTGGCCAGACTCTTTAGGCATCAAACTTATCACCAATGCGTCTTTTACCGTGGCCTCAATGTCTAGTGTGCGATGAGATATAAGCAGATGGGTGAATTAACGGGTGAATTAACCGTCAAAGTAAACATTACCCAAAGATACAGAGTATTGTCCCCAGAAAATTGAGCAAAAGCATAGTCGTGAGTTGTGAAATAAGAAGAGCTATAATACATGAAAGATAGAACATAACACCAAGAACGCCGTCGTGCCGCGGGTCGTAAAAAGTCATGAAAGCCAGAAAAAACGCACTGTCGAATAATAATCATAAAAGTCGCGCAAAGCAACAAGAAAAAAGCAAATCAGTAAACATGTGATAATGAGAGAATCTCTATTTGCCCAACACGCTGGAGCTGCCGGACACAGAGGAGGATACCGAGTTGTTTGAGGAGGAGAAAACTGAGGACCGAGACGCCGGTGTAGACGAAGCAGAGCTGCCCTCGCTGTAGGGGTCGTTAGACAGGCCTAAGAAATACTTATGGAGGTTTTCTGTAATGTGATTAGGCACCAGACCCTCGAAATTGCCCGGGTAACGGCGACTCTCCTGTACAAGAGCTCGTACAGTGTTGAGCACTGGCGTCGGGTCAAACGTGGCGCAAATGTATCTATCCGGGATCGACTCTAGGTCAATGATTCCGTTGATAAGGTCTCTTTCGAGCAGCCGAGGGTCCACGTACAACAGCATCGGCTCGTTTGAAGGCACGAAATATAGCTTCATGTCAACCTTATACCGCGGGCGAGCCACAACCTTTTTGATAAAGAGATTCAGGGGCAGCATGTTTGGCTCGCCCAAGGAGGCCACCATGTCTTCGATGAATTCACCGTCGTCAATCAACTCTGGGTCGCCCGGCTTTGCCGTTTCGAGCTTAACAAGCGTCGAGCCCTCGCTGTTGCTGGCGGCGGACTTTGTCACGCGGATAAGCGAGTATTCCTTGGCCAGAAAAAGTGACAGCACCGCAGTGTCCAAATTGTTGAACGTACGCACCAATTCCTCTGGATCATCCAGCACTGACTGACCCTGCTCGTTGACAGACTTGTCGTACGTGAGGGATTTCAACACTTTTAGCGGCACTCCGGCCAAATTCACCAAGTTATTGTCTATGAGCCGCACGATCTTCCCCGCGAGTTTACCTGGCTGAATAAAGCCGCTCGGGGGCGGCTCTGTCGATGGCTGAGGCTCATATTGCCCGCCCGAGGGCCCACCAGAATACGGGCTAGGGCCGCTTCCGGAAGAATACTGGCCCTTCATCAGCCTTATGGGACTGCGTGTGCTTTGAGTCGCCGACGACGATGACGACGAGTGCCTTGCGGCATGCAATTCCGCAGTCACGTCCTGGGCCATGAGCAGCCGCTGCGAGGCGTCTGCCATCACGCCGTATAATTGTTTGCTCTGTGCCGTCAACGGCATAATCTGGTAGTAGATCTCGTAAATGGAAGGAGCCAGAATGAGGCGAACCCTTAGACCTGCTTCGAGCAGTTTGCGGTGGAGCTTCAGGCCGCAGTTGGCCGCGCTCAGTGCACGCTTGGGTGCCAGTTTGCGCCGTAACGCGATATCAAGAAGTTTGCGATTGCGAAGAAGTTCTGGGTGCACTCTGGAACGAAACAATTTGTCGATCCGATGATTAGATGTGTTGACCTCGAGCTTGGGCTCCGAACCCACATGCGACAGGAACCCCAGTGCGTCGTCCAGCGCGTCCAGCGCCTGCTCGGGTGGGCTGCAATCATTGAGAAGCTCATTTATGCCTAGCATCGGGGCCGGCATTTTCGTTTGAGTAGATGTGTGTTTCGGCGGTTGTAAGTGAAAAAATAATAAAAAAATGTTCTCTCAGTATAGATTGGCAGAGTCTGAGCGATAAGACAAGGTGGATCAAGTGGATTTTTGTATGATCTGGCTAAATGGGCCAATTTTGTTTGGACAGCCTTTTTGATAATGTTTGGCTTCTAGTGTATATGTCGCGTTGCAAGATGCTGGCACTCTGGTGTGTAGAGTTCGTCAGGTCAGGGCAGCTTTGCAATGGGGTAGTCAAGGGCCGAAATTCTACTTTTGGCCTTTTAGGCAAGTTCAGCGAGATCACGGCTGATATATATAAGACTGCGAAATTGCGCAATGAAAGACTGGTGCCGATGATGTATGGAGAAAAATGCTTGATTCAAAAAAAAGGGCTGTGATGCAATACGTCAGTGTGAAGACAGCAAAAGCATCCAAGACAATGTGAGGTGAGTCGGTGCAAACCATGCTGCACATTTAGCCGATCCAGCATGAGCACCGAAATGTTGCATACTAACCGCAATAATTGGTTATTCCCCATCCTTTGGGCTGCTCTCAGCCGCCCCATGATCAAATTTGGGGAAACAAGATCGCACGAGTGCCTTGAAGCAGTTTTGAAATTATCGCCTGGACGGATTCATGAATTAGCCCTCTGATCACTTACTATCGGTCGCTTTTGGTCAACATTCATGAGCCGGAACGAAAGGGGAACGAGAATTGTGCATGCGCGTATGCCGCACCTCATGCAAGTGCTTCGAAGGTAAAGGACGAATGTCTCAAACGTATACAGACGGTAAAAAATCTTGAATCGACGAAATCGAACCAGAATTTGTCACAGAGTCTGTCAAGCCCCAGATCTTGAAACAAACGAATTTCTTCGTCCGTCCAAATTCTCAGTGTGTAGAAAAATGGGACACCTTAATACGAATGATTCACCCCAACGGTGGCGTATTTAATGTTCCGCGTCCCATGTGCAGGTGGGAAAAAAAAGATGAGGCTTGCGAGGTCAGCGCGTGCTGTAGTGTCAATAATACCAAATTTGGGTCGACGGATTTGCACCAAAATTTGGCGGTGACTAGGATGAGCCACAGATCTTGAAACGTGTTGCTTTTCTCACATGTCCAAATTTTACTACATTTGATATCTCTAAATTCACAAATTGCGTGTTTGAAAAGGGCGGTTCTGCATCGAAGTGAGTGCATGGCAAAAACTGCGCGACCCGTATGCACCTTTCTGTTCTTTAAGTCAAAATCGTGATTACACCTCGGAATGTGCCGATACAGGGTTCATCTCTTGACAAAGCAGTGTTTTTGGTCTGCAACTTTGGACTGCGTGATCAACCTCACTCTTCGCTGGGCTGTGTGGGCAAAAGCTATTGTGACCTTATCTTTGAAAAAAGGAGTCTTATTTTGGCGGGCGTTTCAGGCTCATCAGGAAACGGCTTTGGCCGGTAGATTCCCGGTAGCAATCTACCGTCAGCAAGATCGAACAGGCCGCGATAGACTCCATACAGTGGTGAGTTTCGACCAGGTTGTCTTCACAGAGATAATCTTAAATCGTGGTTTACTGGCTCATGGGCGAAAAGATCTAAGTTCAGCTATTTGAAATTTGTGTCTATTACACATGAATTGCGCTGTCTCCAAAAGCTAGATATTTGCCGAGCTCAGGGCCTCGTTACCCGTTTTCCCACCTAGTGCGTGCCGTTTTTTTTTTTTATTTCTTTTTAATAGCGCTGGGATCAGTGTGGAGCGCGAGATTTCGCCCACTATTGAAAGCGACCGTGCGAAAATTCTGAAGTGACGTCATGCCACATCATCGACCTCGTTCAACTGCAGATCTCGGCAAAAATGCACAGAATCGCTGCAAAAAACTCTCACGTAGGGCCGAATTGCTTCAAAAATCTTTTAATGGCTGAGTAAGAAAGCGTGACTTTAAAGCTACTTAAACTAGTATTTTCACACTTTTTCCGTCTATGTTGGCTGCTTCAAAGCGAAAATTTATGGCTTCGGAGCCATCAATGACCAATCAGGTCACGAGGCGCTCTCCTACATACGCTTTCTGTGCACGCGTCTTGCTATAACACGGTCACGCAGTCATTAACATAAACAAATAGCACAGTATGATGTTCAATATCCTATAACGCACCGTACTGAAGGGCCAATTCCAGTGGCTGCTCAAATCGAGATAATACTGAGGACTTACACGAGGCAACCAAAGATGTGGATGAGGAGATTCGTCTAGACTTTGAACGTCAGAGAAGAGAGAAAGATGCGGGTGACAGTCTTTGTTTCAACGCTCAATAGCAACATAATGAGCGTCAAGCACTTAATCCTGCAACAAAATGTCTCAGATCAAAGCATGTCTGACTGATCCCGATTGTATACAGGAGTATTGTGAAAAAAAAATATCCCGAGTTCAAACACAGCTCTAAAACTCAGAATTAACTTCAGTAGCTTGAAGGTCATTCAGAAGATTTCAAAAGTTCAATCCGTATCACATATCTGAAGATGATTTGAAGTAATTTCTAGATAATTGCCAAATAATTTTGTATAATCCGGCATACAATCTTACCTGCAGTTTCTAGAGTGTAAAGAAATGTTGTACGGTACGGCTACGCCTTGTATCCGCCCAAAAGTACCTGCTCAGCTATTATTTGGTCACAGACTTTCAAAGGTTAAGATCTTTCTCGATGGAGTTCAAAAAATCAATCATATTCTGCTCAAAATCTTGTACTTTAATCGCTTTTTTCGTCCTCATACTATATAAGCACACAATAACTGGACATAAAATGACTGAGAGGGGCAAAGACCCCAATCCCCACAGGCCCATACCCCAAGCATTCGGTCGGAACGAGCTATCTTCATAAGTAGGCTCCTTGCTAACATGGGGGGAGAGAAGAGAAATGTTCTCGGACAGTGAGGTCCGAACTGAGACAAGCCATCCCCGTATGCAAGTGTTAGCCCTATTCTATGCCGGAATGCGCGCACCAGGACGTACGTACAGTATGTGGCGCGAGATCCTGCATCTGTGGCGAATGCACCTCGGAAAACTCGAGAGGCGCATGCAGCGCGACGGGGCGGGTGGAGGTACGACGTGTACGCAAGTACGATAGAATACGATGGAAGACGATAGTCGTGTTTTTGCCAATGTTTCGGGGATCAATCGGCATAATCTCGATGAACGCCAGAAATATAAGCTATTCAAAGGTATTTTGTAATCTCTTTCGACAGTCTGAGAAGTTGTTTGAAAAATCAGTCTCGCGAGAGTTTGTCAACTTAAATCGCGGTAAGGCACACGGCAGTGATGTTAGTCATTGTATTTTGCGCGTGATATATCATATTTGCATAATAATATGATATAATATGACTATAATATTAATATTAATATTGCCAAAAAGTATTATGGATAGTCATAATACCCCATAATATAGTCAATACCACCATGACTAACAACACTGGCACACGGCAGCCGCTTCCTTGGCTTCGTTTGTCCTCGCAGCATTACGTGAATCTACATCCATTTCTTCATCCAGCTCTTCCAGCTCTTCCAGCTCTTAACAGCTGGGAGTCGAAGGTATGAAAACCGGCCACTACCAGCATTGTGCATAGGATAGTACAAATGAGCTTTGCTGTAGGCCTTCCGGGTTTTTTCGAGCTAGGTATGACCCAACACTTTGAGACCGTTCTCTGGTTCGCGCGAACACTGCCAATGTAAGGCAGATTTGAATGAGTAGTCGCCTCCTGGAGAAATTATGAAGCTGAAGAGTTCCCCAAATCGATTAGCGCACACCAGGGGTATGATCGTCGGTAGTGCCAGCTGGTGAATCTCAATTCTGACGAAGAACAAATTTATAGCGTCAAGAACAGTGTATTTCAAGTGACACCAACTCCCAATGAGGCGTCATCCAGCGAGTGTCGCAGCAGTGCACGAGACATTTCCAGCGAAGGTGGGGCGACCTTCATGCTCTATTCGAAAAGGGGATGATATGCTGTTTCTTACTAACCACACTTCTACACCCACCGAAGAGTCAAAATCACCCAAGAATACCCACTAACCATGGACGAAATGGTACTTTGGTACAGACGAAATTGAAGACAAATCGTATCGTATTTTCGTCTGTATGATTTCGAAGCCCGCCGTTTTCTTACTTTCGTACCGCTTCGAATACGACGATATACGAAAGTTCGCAACACTGGGTCCGGAGACGCTTGGCGGTCCTTTATGTAAGGATATCCTAACACGATCAACTCTAGATCATGTCCTGAACTTGAAGTCTTTGCATGGCTTGAAGCTGCATCGCTAGAATCCAGTAAACTGGGGTAGATCCAAAAATCTTTCAATCCTGTTCGATTGTGCAAATCGCTGTTGTCAGCCCACTTCATTTCGTTCATAGTCAGTGGGCGATACCCTATTTGGGCCGCTCGGTGCTTTCTTTTCTTCCCATCATCTACGTCTTGTAAGTCCTCAAGAATTTGTTGAAATTATCTCAAATTATCTGAGTACCTGAGACATTGCTCGAATATCTGAAAATATTGAAGTTTATTATTATCTGAGTTATCTGGATATTTGAGATAAGATAAAACAATATCGCCAAGATTCAATTTTATTTTTTTTTTTTTGCGGAAAACGCAGATAATTCTATCACTGGTATTATTCAACCGGGCAAAATTTTTTGACCCACTCAGCTATTGGTTTCGTTTTGCAGGTTCTGCAGAGCCCTTTCTTCATCCCATCGTATATCGAAGGAAGCTGTCTGCTCTATTTTGTACTAGTCATATATAGTTTTGGGGAGAGCTAGGTAAGCAATTCTGGCTCCCAGTCCTCAATTAGATGTCTCCACTCAAACCCTACCATAACACCCCTACTGAGATTTTAGGAAATTGCATGGACTCCCAAAAGCCCTGGAATAGCTTGTTGAACGATACACCAGCAGCCAATTCTGAATGGTGAGCCGACAGCAAAAAACGAGTTGACATTACAAGTTCTATAGAATTTTATAGTATCCGATGAAACGTAGTACCTGTTGAGTTCTTCTAAAAGTTTGACCCTTGATTAATATCCCTGTCACGCACGCCCAACTCGCCGCTGAAAAAGTTGTCCTCAGCACCCTTTTCGTTTTTTCTCCAAAATGTCCAGCCGCTCTCATGACCGCGTGAGCTTCTGCGCTTCAAAATGAATGCAAGGGCAGCGAACGCAATCAAAACGGCACCTCCTACACCAACAACCACGCCAACGACAATCTTGTTGGTGTTGCTGAGCCCACTAGACGAGCCTGAGTTGTTTTTGGAAGTCGATGAAGAAGGTTGCGACGTTCCTTGTATCACCAACGTTGTTTGCGTGACCACAACAGTACTACCATTCTGCACAGAGCTGTACACGAGCGTGGTTGGCGTCTGAGAGACACTGCTACTGGTTACCATGTCCTCTTGTGAGGTTGATGTTGGCTGTTCTGAGGACTCGGTGGACTCAGTGGACTCGGTTGGTTCTGAAGTGCTCGCGACACGGCTCGTAACTGAAGGCCTGGAAGTGGAACCCCTTGAAGTGCTTCTATTAGAACTCAGAGTAGGACTCAGACTCTGGGTCAGGCCGGTGATGTTGTCGGAGAAAAAATCGTCAGAAGAAGAACTTGTGACAGACGAAGATACCGCGCTGGAGCTAGAGCTCATCGCTGGAAAGCTCGTAGACGAAGGGGTGACAGTCAGAAACTCATATATAGACGTTTCGGCCTCTGTAGATGGTGTAGATGTTGTGTCTTGTGTGTAGATGAATGCCGACGATGAAAAAGCCGACGATGAAAAAGCCGACGATGTCAAATATGGATCGGCAAGCAGCAGGTTTGTATCCGTTTCCCTGCGCACTAATACCTGCTGGCCCGAGATTTCGCTGATAGGGGTTTCAGGGCTTGTGTGTTGTGGTAGCAGCGTGATGTATGAGTCTTTCACTGTTTTCATTGCAGTGTGCACATTTTCCAAAGAGCATCCGGAAAAGTATAGTACCGTGACCAACACCGATACGAACGAAACGAGAAGGAACGAAAGAAAAGCCATTTTTTTCTTGTGGATAAGTGTTTCGGGAGTCTATGGGGTCGAGCGTGGATCAAATGATTTCTGAAAGATCCGATGGGGTATAAAAACGAATATGGAAAGGAAGAAAAAGAGAGAGACCGGAATGGAATATGTATGAAAGATTGTATGGTCTTCTGAAAAATATGAGAAACGATGGTCCTGGGATCCGTAGAGGAGAATATGGTGGGTGTGGGTGGCTATTCCAGGTTTTTGCAAAGTGATTTGAGATTTTTAAAGATCTGAGTGAATGCGTGCGTGAGTGAGTGCGTGAGTGAGTGAGTGCTTGCGTGTTTTTATTATACCCGCCGCCGCGGCGGTGCCTTGAATCTTGTGAACGAAAACGCGCCAGGGGGCAAACGAACGATTGAGTCTGCTCGTTTCGAGAATATAGCAAATACGTCTAGAATGAAAGCGAAAGGCTATTCCTTTTTCTCTTTTCGTCCCAGATATTAAATTTGCACTTTTGAATGGCTTGATAAAGGATATCAGATGCAGATGTGAAACCTGGAAAGAAGAAAGGGGAATTCAAGCCTGATTATATCGAGGAAATGTATCTTGTGTGCAGGTCTGGGTGTTCGCGAAGTGACTGGCCGTTGAAGTCATCTAAAAAATCGACGGTATTACTGCAGGTAGTGTTGCACGGGCGAGAAGGTGCATGGACTTGATCGATCGTTTGGTCGCGATTTTGGTCACTGACCGCTGAGCTGCGCCCAAGGTGGCGGTCTAGACCCCGCGACACTTGAATGACCAATTTTTTTTCACGCAAGCTTCGACGCGCACGCTTCAAACTCCCGTATGTTGTAAGGGGGTGTCTTAGCATCTTATGAAGGCGTCTTAGCATCTTAGCCTTATGTCTTTTTTTTCAGGGAGGTACGGGTGTGTCCAAATGGGAAATAACGGTGATACGTTCAGTGTACCTATGACCACGCATAATTTCGACGCGGAAACGTATCGGGCATTTTGTTTATATTCCTGGATTTTTTTTTTTGCTTGACACATCTGATTAAGGACCGGGAGCCAGAATTGCGTACATAGCTCTCCACAAAACTATACCTGAATATATATAAAACCCTAGTCAGCTTCGCTGGCGAGCTAGAAGGATCTCTGTGTATGAGTATCAAAGTTCATCAAGTGCGCGAACCCAACAAAGGTATTGCCTTCTTTTGACCTTCGAGAAAAGAGTAGTTCTAAAATCCTCGGCGAAATAGTCACAAAGAAGAGAAACAAGTTTTATCCAACCACGACGAAAACGTCGGCAGTCGTTGAGGATATATAAATAAGGCCTGATAAATTCGAGCTGGGTGTGGATTCTGATGACGAGTACTTTGTTGATGATGCAGAGCTGGATTCACAAATCACTCAAGAAGTGAATGAGAGCGACGATGTTGAGATGGATGTTGACTTGAATGACGACAGCTCACTTTGTATAGTACTTGACGAATGAAAACTCTCTTACTTTGTTATGAAATACCATGGATGTTCACACAGATGGAAAGATGGGTTATAATAAGCTGAATTTGCGTATACTACTCTAATAAACAATTGTATCAATGGATGAATTGTAAGAACTAAAGAAAAAAATGACTTGAAAATTCGCCGAAATCCTGTAGCACGCGCATGTCACAAATCGATTGTTTTTTGCGTAAACTCTCTCGTTTTTTGCGCAAATTAGAGAATAAGAATTACGCACTTTTACGTTTTCGTATTTGTAAGAGTAGCATATTACGCATTTACGCTTTCGTATTTCCATCATCAAAATTATAATGGTAATGCGCTTTACGATTATGCGATTATCATCCTCGCGTAATTCGTAAAGTTTCGTAATACGCACCGTAATGCGCAACACTGGTTGATATCTTGGCTTGGCTGCGTATGAGATTTAATTAGGTTGTCATCGCCCTAGTGGCTGAATTATTAATACTTGAAGAATAAAACACATAAGGTTTCCCACAGAGCAGTACGGCTGCCAGGTTCAAGCGTCGACAATATCTTCTTTCATTTGCACTTCGACTTCCTTTCTGTCCACAGGTATAGAGGAAAGAGAGTTCATGAAGCAGTAACATGTAGACAAAAAAGACCCCAACAGGGGGCCACTAAGAACAACAACTCCCAACAATTGGCGAGTTTTCACGGTTGCCTGTTTGAAGGGACAATCCTGGAACTTCCCAAATGCACTCCCTGGTGTTTAGAATGAGGCCAATAAGACTTCTCTGTGCAACGAGTGTAAAAGAAGCCACCTATGTGACTGTGTGAAGTTCTGGATTTCTCATGCTTTGACCAGACCTGAAATAAATCATGCAGCCTGCTAGCTGTCATTTGTACAATGGAGTAATGTGGCAATGTATCAGTTCAGTGACACTCGATCATAAAATGGTAGCCTTGGAGATGTGATCCTCATTAGCGGGTTAAATGGTATCAGTTAGCGATGAAGCACCATAAAATACTCAGATGTAGTCTCGAAATTGAGGTATGAGAAGCTCGATTCACGAAAGTCTCGGGCTTCCTCAGACAACACCTGAAAAATATATCAAACATTAAATCTCAATTACCTTCAACATAGCTAGATGTATTCGTGCCTCAGTCACCCTAGGTAACCTTCCCTAAAACGTGGGCGACACTAAAAGTGAGTTCCTGGTCAACTTATGACTGAAAAACTGAACATGAAACCACCAGAAGCATCAGAAGGTTCAAATAGGTGCGGCTCAGCTCGTGTCTCGTCATGTACACCTATCTCGTGAAAAAGCAGTTCCTTTCATCTCGCGAAGCCGCGCAATTTTCCTTTTTCTACATGATTGTTCTTCCAAAACCTAATAATTATATTTACAAACCTACCTGTAGACTTAGAAAACGTCGCCCTGGTTGAACATGGCGTCGGCGACCTTGATGAAACCAGCAATGTTGGCGCCCTTCAACAACGAAGGCAAGCCAGCGTCCTTGTCGACGGAGTACTTGACTGCGGTGTTGTAACAGTTCTCGAAGCACGTGTACATGATGTCCTTCAATTTGTCGTCAACCTCTTCTGTGGTCCACTTCGCACGCTGCGAGTTCTGAGCCATCTCCAAGCCCGAAACAGCCACACCACCACAATTAGCGGCCTTACCTGGAGCGTACCACACGCCCTTGGATCTGTTGGCCTCGAACACATCGATGGCCTCCTTGGTGGAACCCATGTTGGAACCCTCGGCAATGTAGAGACAGTTCGCCTCGACCAAGGCCTTGGCCTCCTCGCCGGAAACCTCGTTCTGTGTAGCACATGGCAAGGCAATGTCGACCTGGCCCACATGGGTCCATGGACGAGCGCCGGCGATGTACTCAATCTTTCTGTTGCTGAAAGCAGAAGCAGAAATGATCTGCTCGAGCGACTGGAACTTGACCTTGGCCACGATGATCTCCTGGATCTGCTCAGGCGTGATACCGTCCTGTACAATGATGGCACCCTTGGAGTCGGACAACGACACAACAGTACCGCCCAACTCAATGACCTTCAAAGCAGCGTACTGCGCAACGTTACCAGAACCGGAAATCGCCACACGCTTGCCCTTGAACGACTCCTTGCCGCCAGTAGCCTTCTCGATCATCTTCTCGACGTAGTACACAGTACCGTAACCGGTAGCCTCAGGTCTGATCAAGGATCCACCCCAGGACAAGCCTTTGCCGGTCAAGACACCAGAAAAGTTGTTCTGCATCAGCTTGTAGGCACCGAAAAGGAAGCCAATCTCACGGCCACCCACACCAATGTCACCTGCTGGCACGTCGGTGTCGGCACCGATGTATCTGGCCAATTGTCTCATGAAGGCAACACAGAATCTTCTGATCTCGTTGTCAGAACGGTTCTTTGGGTTAAAGTCAGAACCACCTTTACCACCACCCATCATCAAGCCGGTCAATGCATTTTTGAAGATCTGCTCGTATCCCAAAAACTTCAAGATGGAAAGATTCACACTAGGATGGAATCTGAGGCCACCTTTGTATGGACCAAGGGCCGAGTTAAACTGCACACGGAACCCATTGTTGACCTCAACCTCGTGCTTGTCGTTCTCCCAGGCGACTCTGAATTGGATAATTCTCTCTGGCACGGAAACCACTGGGATCACCTTCTTGTACTCTGGGTGCTCGGTGAAGAGGGTAGAGTCTTCAAGCGCAGACAACAACTCGTTGTAAGCTTGTTGGAATTCAGGTTCGTGAGG
>JAKTUB010000178.1:0-12532 GCA_030556465.1 Metschnikowia picachoensis
TTAGCTCCATTCACGATAAAGCCGCTCGAACTTCGGAGGCCTTGTGGAAAACCTCCTGATGAGACGGTATTGGTTGATGAGGCTCCAAACTTCATGGAAGTTCTGAATTCTTCAACAACCATGGACGCACAATTGGGCACGCGCGCTCAAGAAAATGGGGGCAATGAGACCCAACGCGACCCATAAAGCGATGTTACCGCAGCCCTTTTAGCTTGATGTGAATAAAAATTTGTTTAGAGATCCTTGTAATAGAAATCAACATGTAAAATTACTCTAAGAGTCTGTATCCCATATCAAACCGCCTAAAATACTCGATACGCAATTACTCGCGTAATACGTTGATACGCAGAACATTACGCGGGTCCTCAAAATTTCATTACGCATTACGTAGACGGTTACGCATACAAATTTCAACTTTAAGCCGAAAAAAATGCATTACGCGCGTAATTACGGCGAAACGCACATCACTGCATCTAGCTTTGTTAAACTTGTTGCAGGGATTTGTGCCAATGTATAGATTCTTCCTGTAATACGATTTGTCTTTGAAAAACCAATTCGAGCTCAAGGAGTATATATAGATCAGAATTTTACATAACATGACATCGTAGAATAATGCATAACAAAACAAATCAGTTCGTTGCTCTTTGTCCCATTCACCTTGTTTCGGGAAGAGCGGAGAGCACGATTCCTTGCATCACATTAGCAGGATTGTTCTCCTTCACAAGGCTGGACACCGGGTTTGGCCATTAAAAAGTTTTTATTCGCCTTGTTTCGCCAATATTTTTGTATCTACACATTGTCTCGCGATACTTTTTCAAAGCTTCGCCGTGCAACGCGAGATATGGCGAAATACGGCGGGATAATTGATCCCGCACTGCCCTTCTCCACCCTAATCCCTTGCTATCTTTATAACACACAACATAATTGGACCATGTGATGATTTTGTTGGCTTCAAAGAAAGACAACGATTTAGAGAATGATATGAGCGTGATTTTATTCTAGAAATACCATTTGTGGATTTTTACGGACGGTTTAAATTGTTAGTTTTTGCGCAAGATGAGAGATTGGGTTAAATCTCGCAGACTTTGAGCCAGCTTTCCAATTAAAGGTAAAGGAATTAAAAGTGTACCTGACTCCGTAGTTTCTGTAGTGTTGTATGTGAATACTGTTAAAAGGTGTAAAGTTTTGAGCAAGTGTACAATTGAGGCAACGTATGTATCGAGTGTATATATATTAAAGAGCGTCAGATGCACGCTCGGTCAAAGAAGTTCTCACGGCTCGCCAAAATCGGGCAGAGGTACACCTAATAGACTCCATATCTCAAAAATTCAGCCACCAGCTCGCCAAAATCGGACAGCACTTTCCTTGAGTCAGCTCATGATCGGGCAGCAGACCTTAAGTAGTCATAGAAAAAGCTTCGTGGTCACAACAAAGGTAATCAGAATCAGGGTGTCATGACAGTACTTCTTGCCAGCAGACATTGGAGGATCAATGATCACATTAAGGCGTCTGACATTGCCTGGATGCTGGGAATGACTGTCCTGTTCCTCTTAGAAAATTCAATCTCGTGGTGAAGTGGATACAACGTTGTCAAGCTTTGAGCCTGGTCAAACCTCGAAGTTCAACTTATTCACTATAAGTAGCAGAGCAAACTGTCAGTGATCAAGATAATCGAAAAGACATTTCAAAAAGTCTGCAAGGCTCGGTGATTTCCGTGAAAAGTAGGTAGGAAAGAAAAAAAAATTGCTTAGAAAGTGGGAAGAAAATTTTTTGCACGCCTTCGACCACTACACACAGTATCCCCTCTAATTCTATTGGCTCGCAGGAATGTGGCGCGCACATGATTGCTCTCGACGGATGCACGCAGGCTCGATGAAATTGGGATGAAGGGCTAACGCTAAAATTTGACATGTAGCCAGTATTGAGACATTTAGTTGCATAATTAGAGGTACTCCACAAGCCATTTAGTTCAGGTGATCGCAGGTAGCTGTCATTCCTACGCTTCTTTTGCTGGGCAGAGAGAAAATATGGATTGATTTAGAATCAAGTGGTTTTCATTTCATGCCTTTCTGGGCGTGGGCACATAGGTCTAAGTTGTAAAAAAGATTTGCCTGCGTATACTCTGCTCGACGCTCCAAGGGTAAGGTGCTTCTGTTTGTAGTCTGCCTTGTAGTTGTCCGTCTCTATCATACTCTGTTTCAAAGGAAATCAAGCGGTCGGAACGGGAGTCATGTGGAAGCTAGATTGTGTTGCCAGTAATAGTAAGACATTAAATTGATGATATCAGCGTGCCGTTTGACGATGCCTTATGTGCTGCTCCCAAAGTCAGAAGTTGCGTGTTGATTACGAAACGATGTCAATGACTATCGGACATCGCACACACATTGGTGCGTCCACTAGTCACTCCCTTGGTTGCAGATGTGTTCCTTCGGGGAGGTGCTATTTCTAGAAGGGGCGTCCTCCTCACAAAGAGCAAGACAACTTACATAATGCTCATTTACTCAACGCCTCATCGTATGACATGGGACTTTGTCTTTTAAGAGGTCCACAATCCGGATACCTACAAATAAATTATCAAGATGGATATTTTAACATGAGAGAAGGCTCGTTAAAGCTCTGCCAACATGCAGGTGAGATCGCGCCGAAACTGGCCGGCCTGGGCTCAGTGATGAGCAAATCGCGTACTCAGCGTACGCGTACCAAATTCCGTACGGAAGCAGGCAGCGTACTCAGCGTACGGTACGGAGTACCGTACGGAGGGTATATGTGCAGGTCACATTTGACTATGTCGTTTATTCCCAATATCTGGTTCAACACAGGGATGCCGTAAAAAAATTACCTTAGAAACCGACGCAAACCTCATCTCCAGGGCTTGGAAGATTTCGTTTCGGGAGTCAGACTGACCTCGTGCACTCAGAGCATGAAATTGAGAGGTATCTCAAGGAACCTATCGAAAACCCGCGTCAGGACCCTGATGCATTCCATAAGACTCGAGAAGCGTCATTTCCAATTATTTCTCGCATCGCCAGGGATTATTTCGCAGCGTCAGCCATGTCTGCACCGGCCAAGGCTTTATATTCTCGCATGGGAGATGTCATTTCCAAGAAGAGAAATAAGCTTCTGCCAACAACGATAAGAATGCTAGCAATTCTCAAGTCCCGAGGAATTATTCGAGAAGACGATATCCCCAAGACAACGGGGACACTGAGGACGATGTCGATCAGTCTATCGAAGTTACTGACGAACAAGAGGATGGGGAAGTGGAGGGTTGGCTCATTGTCGACGACGCTGATGATGACGAAGTAACCTTTGATACCTCAACAGCCATTCAAATCTTCCAAAGTTAGACATGTGAATTTTCTGAATTTTCTGCACTTTAAAGACATCTTTTTACAACTATCCAAGTAGATTCTACCTTTCTTGTAGCTATGAAAATGCTCAACCAAATATTTGCAACATCTCTCTCCTGCATAGTGTTCAGCATACGGAGTACAGAGCGTACGGTACGGAGTACAGCGTACGGTACTCGTACGCGTACGGTCGGTACGCTATTTGCTCATCACTGCCTGGGCTTCTTCAGGATGCAGGCAAGAAGCCTTAGCACTAAATGCTGGGTTTTTCGCCGTTTAAACCAAGTCTTGCTACCCTCACGGGCAGTGTTGCGCGCTATCGTAATTTATCGTTTTTCGTAATACGAAAAACGACATTACGCTGGAAATGACGAAAAACGAAAAACTATAATTGAAGTCATCAAAAACGATAAAAAAACGATAAAAAAAACGATAAAAACCGATAAAAAACGATAAAAACCGATAAAAAACCGATAAAAAACGATAAAAAAACGATAAAATTACGAATTACGATTACGATGACGATAATTCCAGGTCATCTTATCGTTTTTTAAAAAACGATGACGATAATTCTAGGTCATCGTTTCGTAATTCGTAATTTTATCGTTTTTCTATCGTAATTCGCAACATATTATGTCTTATAGCGAGGGAGGACTGTACATGACTAAAGAAAAAAAGAAAAAAAAAAAAACTGTGCTCAGTCCCATAGTTAAGAAATCCGCGACCCCGTGCGGAATTAGATTTCTCGAATTGATACCTTTAATTATGATTAGTGTGAGCTTTCACATTGGGGCGACTTTGAAGATTGATTATTGGAAGAGTGCCCCATAATTTTGGGCCTTAGCCAGCCAGCCTTCCAGGCTTGGTACTTTCAATCCTGCTATGTCTGCTTGTTCGTCTATCAGCTCAGTGTATGTAGCATTATATTGGAGAAGTGGAATTTTTGTAGGACATAGCCCCGTTATACTTCGGTAGGACGTGGAGATATCATCAGCAGCCGCTGATAACCTGAAACAGACGCAGCTCGCTTAAATAACAGAACTATGCCTTAAAATTGCTGGCTAAAGCTGAGTGTAAGCTTCTAATCCGATGACAAACTAGCGCCCTGGGACCCCCTTGTTTTTAAGCGCCGTCCCTGTCGTCGACGACGCGTGGGTGCTCGTTGAACAGGCACAGACCAAATTAATGCGCAACTTTTGATTTTCAGTTTTCGAAAAAAGGTTTTACGCTGACGAAAACCACCACTGAGTCGTGAAAAAGGGGAAAAGGCATTGGTAAGAGGGATATCTTTAACCCGTGGAGAAGTATCTGAATATTTTTATCAATCTTGCTGGCGGTCGGCATGGGACCACACATGGTATGTTTCGATTCTTGGTCGTGAGGGTGCATACTTTCTCGCCTCGTGAATCAGTACCTGTTAGATTCTATGCAACACAGTGTCAAATGCGGATAAATTAGTATTGATTCAAAGGAGGGCGATAAATGGAAAGTGCGTCAGTCCTGGTCAATATTTGGACTGGATGCACTCGTGAAAAGACGCTCTACTTTTTCTCGCTGGGGGAATATTTTCACTCTGCGCAAATCACGTGTTTTCTCCAAAATTTTCAACTGCACCTACCGGATCAAACTCAAGGACGTTTGCCGGATGTTTTACATAAACAGCATTTTAAAGGCATGGGTGGCGCTCAATCTTCTCAATTTTGCTTTTTGCTCTCCGGGAGACAGGTTACCTGAGTTCAAGGACTGTCTTCATCAGTGTCGTCAAATATCATGCTTCCACAACCCCTACTACTTAATGCAAGAAGAACATCGAGCGGCCCTTAAGAGAATAGACTACAAATTCAAAAGATACGAAACCTCTTGGGAATTTGATCTGAGCATCCCTTTTCACCTAACTTTATTATTTTGGAATTGCAAATCTAATTGTGATTATCAATGCCAACGGATCATCACAAATGAGCGGAAAAAAAATGGAGACGAAGTTTACCAATTCTATGGAAAATGGCCATTTTATAGGGTTTTTGGCATTCAAGAATTTTTTTCTGCAGTATTCTCCGTGGCAAATTTCCTAGCACACTATATTGGGTATCAAAAAATCAAGAATTGTCAAGAGACGAACCCGCAAGAAAAAGCTTGTTTGAATCCAATGATGCGAAATGTCAAACTAGTTGCGATTGTGACGATGTGTGCCTGGGTTTGCTCGACTGTCTTCCACATTCGAGACTTTTTCATAACTGAGAGACTAGACTACTATTTCGCGGGTCTCACTGTTTTCACAGGATGCTATGCCATTGGCTTTCGTTACCTACGCCTATATCAACCCTCGAGGCGACTTTCCGCATGGTTCTGGAATTTTCTTTGTTTGGGGGCATACTGCGCACATATTCACAGATTAACTACTGACTGGCTGTATACTTATAATATGAGGGCCAACATCTTTGTTGGTATTCTACAAAACATTATGTGGGGACTTACGTGCTTCTCTCTATACACGAAGTTCTATGAGCGCGAGACCGGCAATGACAGGGCTATTAACTTGACTCACTTAAATTACATTCAAGCGAAACAGATCTTGATGCAGTCTTTCTTCGCCAAATCTTCAAAGCTTTTTTCGCTATACCCCCTCGTCCTATGCGGCATAGTCATTCTAGGGATGTCTTTAGAAATCTTCGATTTCCCTCCTATTCTAGGTGATTTGGTTGATGCGCACTCATTGTGGCATCTCGTGACTGTGTTCCCTGCTCTTTTTGGCTGGTATGATTGGATGTTGTGGGATATTAATGAGAACGTATGGGATGACTTGCACAGCATCAAAACGAAGAAGGATCAGTAGTTTGGGATGTACTGACTTAGTCATTTTGACACTTGACTCAAGTTTTGGAAATCCATGAGGGCTCCCAAAACTGGCTTGCCCCGCTTAGCCCTTGCGAGTCCACCCATAGAAACCCATTCATGATCATTTCCTGTATCACTGTGCATGAGCGCACATTATCCCATCCGAAGTTGTCTCGTAGTAAACGGTAAGTGACATACCCACCCATAAACTCGCAGAGTTCGTAGATTTTTTTTTGGTCGTTGGAGATTGTCTCTGAACCAGAGGGGCCTAAAAACTTAATCCATTGTTTATTATTAATCAAGATTGTTTCAAAACCCTTGCCAAGTGAAATTAAAGACTCGAGTGCCTTTCGAATGTCTTCTTCGGATAAGGTGAGCAGCATGTTAATCGACTCTTGTAGTCTGGAATGAAGCTCCGTAAGGGGCATGAGACCACCATTTATGTTCCTCGTTTCTTGGCAAATTTCTGCCACCCGCACCCCCAATCCCACAAAAAATCTATCCGATTTTATTAATCGAGACTCCCTCAAGATGAGAAGCTCCAAGGGATCCACTCCCATCTGCGAGCAGATCTCAATAAATCCATGTCTGAAAACAGAGTTATCTCGAATCGCGTCACCGTGCTCAATAGCAATATTCATGAGTGCAGACTGGCATACAGATAGCTGTGCAGATAGTTGATTCAAATGCCGCTCACTCAATGCTTTTCCAAGGCGGTTGTATGCGTCACGTTCCAGTTTCATTAGGCAGTGTCGTAAATAAAGAGAGGGATGTGCTCTAGTCTTCGGTAGGGAATTCCCAAAATGAGACTGTCTGCAGAATGCGATATACGAGGTTTACCGAGAGAAAATGCTTTCGGTCTTAACTAAACTTCATGCAAATTGAATGATGGCAATTGAGCATTGGGGCCAGTAAAGGACGCACAGTCTGCTCAATCGATTCACGTTATCGTAATCACGTGATACAATCTCAAGTCCGTGCTTGTTGTCGGTGTGAACCATGAGTATGATAAAGACACGTTGAGTTGTATAATGGTCTTTTTTCACCACAACTAATCACAGACCTATTTTTGATTTTTGATTTTATTTTTTGCTTGACGCATCTGATTAAGGACTGGGAGTCAGAGTTGCTTACCTAGCTCTCCACAAAACTATACCTGAATATATAAAGCCCTAGTCAGCTTCGCTGCCTTGCCTTGCGTTGATATCTTGGCTTGGCTGCGTATGAGAAATAATTAGGTTGTCATCGCCCTAATTTCGTTCTTTCAGAGACAGATTGTTTTGGCCACAGACATCCAGCTTTTCTGTGCTGGCGCAACTTTTGATCACTGATTTTACAGACCTTCGTTAATGCAATGCCATCAATGCGGCTGAACCCATAACATTGGTGGCTTGATTTAGCATTTACTGACTTGCTTACTCACGTGTTGTATTTTGCGCTCAAATATCTTAACTTTCATGTTATGTATAAGGTTTTCTACGATCAATGTTGAAAGTAAATCGCGACATGGCAAGCATCCCAAGTCTACGAACTCCCACTTGTCGCGATCAGAGTAACGAACGAAAATCCATCTATATCTTACCGTGCGAGCCGAATCGGATGGTAAGATATGCGAGCCGAAGCGGGTGGCAAAATATAGCAGCTTTTCTATTTTTTCCAAACTTGCCACCTCTCCTGAAATTAAAATCATCCATACACAATGCTCAAATTTGAAGCGGTCAAATACAAAAACAGAACACTGGGATTTTTTGTTGTTGAGAATTTCCTTCCCGTCGAAGTTAAGAACGGGAATTACGTTCTTCCTTCCGAAAACAACATTTTGGTGAAAGTGCATGCGGCAGCACTTAACCCCGTCGATGTGATTGTGAAAAACTCTTTTCCTCCTTGGCTTTGGAATAGCGACAAGGGCTTTGGAATGGACTACTCTGGTGATGTGGTTGCAATCGGTTCGAGTGCTGCTGCTTCTTCAGGATTCGCAGCAGGCGACAGAATTGCTGGCTTGTATCAAAACCTCTTGGGGCCGGGCACGATCTCGGAGTATATCCTCATTAACTTCAAAAAAATGACGGCATGAACGCACGCAAGATCCCTGAGCAATTGTCATACCAGCAAGGCGCCGCATACCCATTGGTATTTGGCACTGCTCAGACTTTGTTCGACTTGATAAAAGATGGGAACTCCTATAAAAATATATTAATTTTGGGCGCCGGAACTGCGGTAGGCAGGCATTGCGTTCAGCTCGCGTCAAAAGTCTATGAATCAAAGCACATAGTCGTCACATGCTCCGCCAGAACCGAGCAAACGATCCGAGAATTGGGCGCAACATCTGTTATCGACTATACCAAACATCAATCGATTTTAAATCCAGTGTTAGATAAAGTGAAGGAGATTGGTGAGTATGATGCTATTTTGGACTGCTGTGGTAATTCAGACTTGTTTCCTCAGATCACTTCCGTCCTCAAAGGGCGCGAGAAATTTGGCTCTTAGGTCACAATTGTCGGGGATTATAAGGCCAATTTCCACACGGGCTCAATTGGAAACTTAGTTCTTGGCAATCTCGGGGTAGGAATTAGAATAGCCAAGTCATGGCTTGGCATCCTCCCTTATTTCTATACTCAAGCACTCTTAGACCCAAGCGGATCTTGGCCTGACAAGTGCGTGAGAAACTTGGCGGAGGGAAAGTTGAAGTTATTTATTGACAGTGAGTTTGCAATGCTGGAGACACAGAAAGCTGTCGATACACTCAAATCGAACAAGGCCTCGGGAAAGGTGATTATCAATGTCGCATTACCTAATACCCAAAATCACCATGAACTGGCGTGGCAACTAAACAATCCCACTTATCACAAATAAGCGGCCTATTCAATATGTGTACATATAATCTAATCATCAAGACTCTCATCCTCCAGGGGGACCCACGCAGGCGGCTTGAACCACTCCTGATCAGCCACAACTAAATTTTTAAACGCGGCTTTGTCATCAACAAATTGATATAAATAGTCCAATTCTAAAGCGTGAACCTGTCTTCCTAACATGATCAACGAGTGCAATGGTTCCCCAGCATCGTAGCTGGTCAAGTCTTTCAAAGAAGCAGCCTTGAATGTTTGGGTTGGTGAGCCCAAACGCGAGACCGCTACACAAGGCGTGTCAGGGGTGTAAGCGTTCTCCTTCCTTTTCTCCTCGATTTCTAGGAGCTGTTGTGATGCCGTAGCAATGTCCATGTATCTTGGTGGCTCGTAAATGAGCCTTCCGCGAGCCATGTTCTCAATACTTTGCTCCTTGACCTTGATGTCCAAGAGAATTAAGGTGTGCAAGCCAATCTTACGATTCTCCAAAACTTTTGAGTAAAATGAGTCGGGCTTCCATGAGTCTGTGAAAAACACAAGAGATACCGTTTGGCCAAATTGATACAACTGCAAGCCGCATGCACCAACAGCATTCATGACACTGGCATTGTGAATAGACTCATAGGCAATGCCCAACTCCTTTGCTCTGAGCACCAAGTCAGTGTGCGTGGTGGCCCCGAAAACGTCACCTACAACCAAAAAGGCAACGTCGTTCTTGTCTGCTCCTTCTAAAATTTGGTCAGCGCCTGTCTCCACAAGCTCTCTGTCTGCGAGAATGACCTCTTTGTCGTAGAACTTTTCAAGGCTCAGAACGTCAGCAGCCATAAGAATGGAGGTGTAAGCTTCGAGGTAGACTCTCTTACATTTTCTTACGGTTTCAAGTCCCCTGACCGTGATGTCGGTCTCATGAGAAAGACCAAGGCCGATTAAATACAACATTTTGTGAGATCAGGCTATGAATGGTCCAATCGCGATGGTGGTTGATACTCTGTTGGTGTTTGAGGTCAGTGATGGCGACAGCAACCTCGGGACGCGCACGACCCGGCCAAGAGAGCGGGCGCGGAATGAAATTCTTTCATCGCATATGGAGGATGAGAAATTTCCTACTATTTTTTTTAAGCGATAACGTCGCATATAGGGTTCCCGCGCGCGCATTTGGTTGCGAAATTTACAGTTGCTAAAATACTTGTTTAAATGCCATAAAATTTAGAATTTTATTTATGGACCAGTTTCGTGGCAGGTTACTCTGTTGTGACCCGTTCTTCCACATGTCCCACACCTTTTAGTGTTCCGCTTGCGTAGAGGTGAATCGTCGTTGGCGCGGTTGCGAATTTGCGAATTTGCGTATTTTTGGACTTTTGAGCTTTGGGCAAAGCCAATTCTATCTCTTTATATTCCTCGAGCGACAAATCTGCTATTCCGATTACTCGCTTTCTATTCTCATTCCTTTTAACCTTTTCTTTTCTATGCTCAGCGAGAATATCCGAGCATTGTTTCTGCGCAAAAGCCGCTGAAAGATGCGCGCCATGAGTCAACATCAACAAGCTATTCAAAGTATCTCTAAATTCAATTGGAGAGGGCCTTGGGACGAATTTGTAAAGGGTCTTTTCTAATTCACAATTTTTTTTGAAAAAGGAAGGGGTTTTGGGGTTGAACACGACGGTATGTCTCGCGATGGAGTTTGAGGAGGTGTTTCGGGATGGACTTGTATCTCGAGCATATCAATTGCTTTCTGTCTGCAAAATGGTCCTAAGCCCATGGACAGGAAGCTGCTTCGGATATTTGATGCAGTAAATGAAGAAATTCTGGCTTTTCTGTATAATTAAGGAAGTCTTCTTTCAGAACATAAACGCGCGTCTCCGCTTGTACTTCGCGCTCGTTCTGTTCTCGCACAAGCTGCTGATAGATCCGCTTTAAAGGCCCAAACACCCAACATCAAGGGGTTGTAAATAATGTGAGGTGTGTGGTGGCATATAAATCGGAATTATTTTGTTGGCCGTACAAATGCGGTCAAATTCAACAATGAAATGACTTTCGTGACCGTCAAGAATCAAAGGTTGATACTCGCCTTTTGCGCACCCTCTCGTTTGTGGATTGAAGACGTTTTTTAGCCAAGCGACAGCCATATCGTTTGAAGTTCATCCGTTTGGACTAACACCCAAACGCCAGTTGTCTTTGAGTGCATCAAACCAAGATTTCCCGAGTTGCTTCCCCTTGAACACAATGAAGTAATCCAAGACCCAACCCGAAGCATTGATACATTCAATAGCCGTCACGTACTCTTTGTTCCCAGCCTGCACAACTTTCCTTCGACCACGTATATCAGTACCTGCGATGACTATTTCTGACCCAGTAAGTCTCATCATAAAGCCCGTTTCATCAACATTGTACGTATCATTCTCACAAATGCCATACTTGAATTTGACATCATTCACGACGTCAAACCACGAATTGAAAACAGCTGGCGATTCACGCATAGCTCTCTTATAATCATACTGTCTAGAACGACAAGTTTTGATGGCTGGATGTCTCGACACAAATCTTATTGCCCACTTTTGTCCAACAAAAAGATCCTCACCTGATTCGCGCAACGCGAGTAAAAAATCGGCCATTCTTTGTACACTTGTGGGCCAAGGCGGCAACCCTCTAGAAATCATGGAGAGGGCCCATACTAACGATCTTTCCTCTGGCTGTTTCAATCTTGTCAATTCTAAGCGTGCTTGAGAGCGATTTAAAACACCTTTAAGCCGCCCGCGAAGAGTCGTCTCAGCGACACCAAACTTGGCCGCAGCAGCACGCACAGAGGGAAGTTTTCTTATTTTATAAACTTAAACAGCAATTCTGTCCCTCTCCCCCCTTTGTGTCCAAATTTGGAGGGGGTGTAGGCAAAAGCCAATTCATGACGCGTGTTTAAAAAGTCTATGTAGTTTTGGGAGACGCGTGTGAAACCTAGAGGTCTCAATGTTAATAATCACGTGACATTGCGTTCCAGACGTTGAGGTTTACAGACCTTGCGTCGACGTCCGGGCTGAGAAAAGTTTTTCTCAGGCAAGTTGTATTTAGTACAGTAGTTGACACAGATAGAGTTTTTAACATAATAGAGGTTTTTCCAAACACTGGTAACATCATGGATGCTAGAACAGAGAAGAACTTACCTTCTGTCACTGATAGAGTGAAGAAGTACTCGTTGAGCCGAACTCAGATCCAGCGGATATCTGTTACTGTTGTGGTGCGATTTCTGCAGCGTCAAACTGGTAGACGAAGTCCCCATCCCCATTGATAGGATAAGTCTCCAGACGGAAGCTAAACTTACGGAAGCGTTCCACAAGATCTTTGATAGTTGCTGGTTCAGTGGTCTCAGACATTAGAGATTTATATATGAAGTTAGTGTGTAGAGTTCAAGAATAGGTGTATGTATATTAGACTCAGGGGTGAGATCTAATATATCATTAATAAGCAATGCGGAGATAGGACTTCATATAACTACATTAAAGCACCCCC